>JBDJHY010000102.1:13787215-13801219 GCA_039654485.1 Withania somnifera | reverse complement strand
CCAACACCCTTAATGACTACCATGATCTTTCCTAACTGCTTTCTCCAACAATTCATTTATGTCCCAAATTCTAGTTTATGTTAATATTTATAATGTGCGCTATCCGACTCAATAATTTGTCTTTTCCAAAGATTGCATGACATGTTCTTTGTTGTTCCCTATATATTGCTTCTTTGCCATCCTTACTCTTTGGGGAGTATAAACATTTTCAACGAAGAGTTATAGAATTACTTTGCTTTTGGAAGTATTTCCAATGTAATTTCTCAAGTCTTATATATAATTTTGCTTCCACAGAATAACAAAAATATTCAACATTGACGAAAAATAAAGAAAAAGGGAAAAAACATGCTTTGATAGTTTATCAATTCTAAATCACTCTATCAAGGCTAGATGTCTCTTGTATCCTTTTTTAGTTGGTTTAACCCAGAATTCCTTCGCAGTTTATTAGCTCGTGGTTCTAGAATAGCCACCTTTGTTTAAGAGGTAATATTCATTTTTTTGTGAGCTCAATTGTAATATCTTCTATCTCCTGCATCTACATGATGCTAGCAATGAAACATGTACTTCATCCAAGAAAAAAAAGATGTAGTACTTGTCTAATGGAATTGGAGCTATAATAAGATACATAAAGCTTCTTGATACTTTAGTTCCCTTGCAGGACCACAATTAGTTTTTCTATTTTTGTAAGTAGGAAAAGAGCATATTTATATTTCCTGCTCAATGTCTTGTTTTCTTGTAATGTGGAACCACTTTTTTCATATTTTATTTTAGGATAAATTACTCTCAACAACCATGTAATATGACTAGACAAAATCAAACATTTTGCCCCATTTATATTATGGAAATCTTATCAGTGTTATCAAAAGAGAAAAGCGTAAAAAAACTCTGAAGTCTGTTGGAGTTTAAAGCGCAAAACAAATAAAAGTATGGACTTTAATGAAAAAAGGCGCAACGAGAGCATACCTCCAAATATTTATGTCTAGTCCAATACTAATAGTTATAAGCATGAATGATAAGAATAAGAAAAGAAAAATTGAAAAATAGTTACGATAAAGTGAAGTATCAATTATTTAGTGTCGCCTCTTCAGAAGATACTCATTGACAAGGAAAAGTATGCCTTAGCAACTTGATAACGACAGTGAAGTGCAACAAAGTGAGGCGAAGCGCTCAACATATTTTGAGCCTCACTTTTAGCTCGCTCTAAGCGTGCCTTTGATAACACCAAGTCCTACACAATTATTAGCTTGAATAGTAGTCCTTTTACTAGGTTGTTATATTTTTAGTTTTGGGAACTAGAGTCAAATCGAGGATTTTTGAGAAAATGGATGCATCATTACTTTTAAGATCAGATATAAAATTTTATAATGACAACAACTTGGATGTAACTTGTAAGCAATGCAAAAAAACCACATTTGTTTAAGAAAACCCAAAAATCAGAACCCCGTGCACTTTTGGTTTTGCTAGTTTGCTTACCAAGAAGATGATCATGAATGAAAAGGAATGAATGGGATGTCAATTTAGCCTTTGCAATTATACTTTAGCAGTTAGGTTTTAGAGCAATAGAAAGGCAACGGCAATTAGATTGGGGTTTTTTGTTTTGTGATAAATTGGGATTAGAGAATGATGCTTTAATTCGGAATGAAATATTTCTAGTGTTCTAAAATAGTTATCTGTTTTAGTCTTTAGAATAAAAGATGTTCTGTTATATCAAAGAACAGATTTAAATTTAAACAAATTTATAACTTACATTTGTGATAATTTGTAAAATAGAAAACGTATAATTTTTAAGACGGAGAAAACGTTCCAGGTATGGCTGCTATTTATGTTATTAGAAGAGGAAAGAGGGTTTAAAAGGAAAAAAAGGAATAGTTGCATTGCAAATAAAAAAAAGGAAAGAGCTAAAGAGGAGGGAAAGAGGTTCAAAAGTTAAGAAAAGGGCTGCGTATTTCATCCCCTGACCATCAGGTGGGATTCACACAGGCTAGAGCTCAAACCAGTGAACCACTCAGCTTTACCATGGTTACTTCAGATAATGCTAGATATGTTCACCGAATTATACACGTACTATTTCTATCTTAGTCGGGTGGTCACAGGTTCATGTGAACCATATTTTATCTGGTAAATTCGCAAACACGATGTATATTTGTAATTAAGTGTACTAAAATAGTTACCAGAAGGAAAATTACAATTATAAGAAGTTCATACATATTTAGTTTTAAGGAATATAAGCAGATAAACACTTTATTAAGTAATTCACACCTCTGATTAAAAAAAGAAAAAATATCTTTTGGAACATGTATCTTTCAACCCCCTCGCAGATTTCACTTATGGATTACATTGGATTTGTTGTTGTTGTATCTTCAAACCCCACTTGTGGGATTTCACTAGGTATATTATTGTTGTTCTTAACCTTTGGCACAAAAATAAATTTTTGTTCTCCTTGTTATTCCAAGCATTATTTTTACCTAAGCCGGAAGATCTCAACAAGAGGTAGGATTCCTTGCATATTGGATTTGTGAATAATATTGGATGTTACTTACATGGTATTGAACTTCTGCTGTTGAGCAGCTGAAGGAAATGGATGATATCGACATGTTAGACTCTTGTAATTCAGCGAATGAGCAAGCACTTCCCCACTCTTTGGACTAGGCTAATTCATGAGCGAGATCTGTAAGCGCTGCCAACTTTCATACGACCCAGTGTGCTTGTGATTAAAATTCTTTTCTGGCCCTACCTCTCTAACCCACTCTATCTCCCTGCCTGCCTTAGTTTTATGCAATATTTTGTTTCTTTAACTGGCTTCTATCTAAAACCAGACACTTGTCATTATGTCCTGACCATTATTACGTCAGATTTAGAGAGCTTGTCGCATGTAAGCCCTTTAGAGCTCGGAAAATAATCTGATTAGTTATCCACATACTCGAAAGGAATGTTATGTCTTGCTATCTGGCTTGCTACATGTAGTTTGGCACTAATAGAATCAGCTATGTGTTTGGAGGCGGTCTATTTTGGTTTAATAATGGATCACACGAGGATACATTTTATTATAGGCTTTGGGTAAAGCAGCTTCACGTATATTGGTGTTAGTCATTTGTAAAGGTTGACGGGAAAAGGAGGTGTAAATAGGAATAGAAGGATGTCTTAATATCTGGTATTCAACAAAGTGTAAGAGGTATCAAAGTATGCTCTATTTTGCAGTGTAACTTTTTATTTTTTTCCTGATGAGTAGAATTTTCTCAAGCAGTCCTCAGGGTTAAGTAGAATTTCCATTTAGTGGCAAGAAAAATCCAGCAATGTATAGTAGAAATTAGTGTGAAGATGTATAGTAGAAATTAGTGTGAGAAAGTATGCTAAGTTAGTCAACTGAATTAACATGCTGGTTCAATTAAAATAGGAAGGAGAAATTCCTTCATATGTTGTTGAGTGTGAGCAATGTCTAGTCAATAATTTACCATGTGGAAAAGACAGACTGCTCGTGTCAAATTTTATCACATAATGTTGGATCACGTGTACCATTGTCAAGGGTTAGGTTCTGGGGTGAGGAGTCCAGTATTATGTGAAATATTTCATGATACCTTTTTTTGCAACTTATGCTAACAAGATATGGTTTTAGTTTATCAGTTTCTCATATCGCATGATAGTAACTGGTACAGTTGTCGTCATGTGACTAGGAGGTTATGGATTCGAACCTTGAAAACAGTATCTTACAGAAATGCAAGTTAAGGTTGCGTACAATTGACCCTTGTGGTCGGCTTCTTTCCCAGACCCCGCGCATAGCGGGAGCTTAGTGCACCAGACTACCCTTTTTAGTTTTTCTTATCGCATCAACTCACTAGTATTCAACTGCTTGATTTTTGTTATTGCAAATAAGCTCACACGCTCAACTGTTCATATGCTTCGAGTAGTATTATTTGTCTAGTCAAATACAGGAGATTTATGGTAATTTTGGTTTTCCTGGCATTTAAGTCAAAATCATTGAAGAATGTCAATGAACTTGACACTTCTTTTGACTTTCGATGACATGATAAGTAATGTTTTACTAATGTTAGAAATCTGGCTTTCTCTGTCCTCTCACAGGTTCATGTCATCTACATTATTAAGAGTTGCCGGTGAACAAAACTCTGTTGTAGCAGTTGTTGGGAAGGGTCACCTGCCAGGAATCAAGAAGAACTGGAAACAGTCCATTGAGATGATAAAAGTTGTTACATGTGGAAACAGTCGTTTGGGTTCCCTATTTGCATATTTAGTTCCACACCTGTTTATTGACGGTTCCTTGTTTATAATTCGCAGCCACAGGTTAAGGAACTACTCACAATTCCTTTACAGAAACCTGCCATCTCTGTTACGAGAATCTTGCAACACTCGGAGTTGCAGTCGCAGGGGTGGCCATAATATCTGGCATTTATACGTCAATAAAGAAATAGCATCAGTGGATCAGATTCAAATGCCTTTTCTTTCATTTATTTTAGAGAGGTCATACAAGTTTGTTACATTTAGGTGCTGAGGTCATATATTCAACTCTGACCCATCCTGCTGCAGGAAATGGGAAATCGTTGTTCAGGTGATACATTCAACTCAGATCCGTCCTACTGCAGGAAATGGGAAATCGTTGTTTAGGTCATACATACAACTCTGGTCCGTCCTGCTGCAAGAAATGTGAAATCGTTGTTTTTGTGAAGTTTCCTGTGGAGCGATGATGGTAAAGCCAAATGTGAACTCACCAAAGATTCTTTAAATTCTTGAACAGTGACTGGAATAATGATATTGCAATTTGCCCCTACTGTTATCTTTCTATTCTAGTCTTCTGTCAATCGTTTAGCCATCAATATGTCAGGCGGCGTTGTAGTTACTCATGGTTTTCTCGTGTGAAATGAGAGATACTACGCAAATCAAATTCTAACAGATGGTTTGGTCACTCTGAGAAGAAAATAATTGTCACAACTTTCTCAGCCAGTCCAGGGCAAGTCACCTATTCTGGATTACATGTTCTATTTCTAAACTTTGAATTTAGTAATGGCTGTTCCAAAACTGGTGGTCAACCATTTCATGATCCCACTTTATGCCGTCGTATTGTAACTGGTTTGCCATATGGAAATCGATTTTCTTTCTGTATGTACCAAGATTGCTAAAAAGAATTTTACAGTTAAGATTAACCAGGATATTCTGACATAATTTCATCAAGATTAATTGAGCTGGCCTTTTTATAAGTAGAACCCGCTATTTTCCAACATGGATCATGTAAGTAGTTGGGGTGAAGGGGATTCAAATTCTCTTCATCCAAAATTTATGTTATATGTGCAAGTTTAACATTACTTTTATATGTTACTGAATTCCCTTTTAACTACTACATATATTTACTTTATAATTTGGATTTACTTAGTGAAAGTTCGTACTCAGTTACTCGCGTCAACCCATTTAGAAAGAGTACAGATTTTGTTTTGTTTTTCAGTTGCTGCCGCTATGGCATAATAAAGAATTTCTATATTTGAAGTTGCGCTACGAAAGTCCGGGAAAAGTTTCACGATCAACGAGGCTTGCTTTTCTACCCATTATTAGCAATAGATTAAACATGAAGACATTGAACTTGTACAAATATATTGATTTTCCTTTTACCGAAAATCCCTTTACTTCTTGTAAACAAGTTATTTACGATCAAATGCTTAAAAGATCTGTTGTACCAACTTTTGAAAACTAACCGCTATATTTTTTGGAAAGTACTATTGCAAGCGTAATTTTCTTCGATTTGTGTTATATTTATGAAGTGAATGCATGCTCATCTAGCTTAGCTGCACTTATGAGTACTACTCTGCTTTTGAAATTAACATTTCCAGGATAATATTGCACTAATAAAAGCAGTCCATAACCAGTCACAATATTGCGTCTGAGCCGAGGAACTAACTATCCCCAGACACAGACGAATATTATTATTATTCTATTTACTTCTTTTCCAAGAAACAAAATCCAAATATGTTTGCTGTGTGTAACAATCAGATGATGGTTATAATCTCACTGAAATCCGCTTAAGTTAATATTAGCTTTATCATCCTAAGCCGCATATTCTACTATTGTTACTAACATAAATGAGATCATATAGTCATTTACAAAGAATCAAAATTATAAAAAGAAACGTAAAAAATCATTCAAAAGTGTGCTCAGACAGCCAAGGGTTTGTCTTCAACCAATTGGGGGTCTAAATCCCCAGATCAGAAACTCTAGTCCACAAAATTTGCTTCCTCATCACACACATTTTTACATAACCAACATTCATCAAATTAGAGTTCCCACATAGACTCTTGCAAAATTTGGAAAAGGGAACTAGTGTAATATTTTTCATGATGCTGCTTATAGTAAAAAGCTCATTCAAGGATTATCAAAATGGACACAAATATTTGATGTTGATAACACTAGGATTATCATAAATGTAAGAGGCGTTTCCAGGACAAAATGGCACAGATAAACAAGTCCATTAATCAGGATATAACCACTCACACTATTGCGTCTGAGCCATTATGCCGAGAGGAACTGATTATCCCCCAGAATTGGTAATAGACGCATAGAACAAACAAAATTGTAACAGTATTTGTAATATAATTGAGAAAAGCAATGCTCAGTGGAAGGAGAAGTCGTTAATTAATAGGCTCACGGAGAAGGCTTTTTAAACCGTTCTTCCACTGCCCTATTACACCCTATGGTGCTTCACCTCATCATAGCATGCTTTTTCCATCAATCAATAGTTAATTCAACGAAAACAATTCATAAAAAACAATTTTTGAGGGCTTCAGTGTGTGTAACAAACAGATCATTGATAATTAAATCTCACTGAAATCCGCTAAGATAATTATATTTATCATCATAAGCCAAATAGATGTTTTCAAATTGTTGAAATTTAAGCACAAGCATAAGAAAATTATTCAAAATATAGAAATTTAAAGGGAAAATAAGGAAGATGAAGAAGAAACAGTGTGCTCAGACAGCCAAGGGTTTGTCTTCAACCAAATGAGATCAGAAACTCTAGTCCACTAAAATTGCTTCCTCATCACACGCATATTTAGATAAAACAAAAGGCATTAGAAGAACCTAATAGAGGGGGAAAAACCAAACTGACAATTGAAATCACATGAAAAAGGATGCTAAAAAGACGAACAATTACCAATTCCAGAAGAAGGCGATGGAAGGAGGTTGAGGAGATGGAGCTATATATATAGGAGGAATTCGGTATTTGTCTGCAGTTGCTAGGGTTATGTGGAATTCATATTGGGCCTATGTCAATACGGGCTTCCTTTGGAATTTGGATTGCCCATGGGCTTCGCCTCAACTTCTATTTTGTCCAAAGTTTTATGAAAATGATATTTATAATGGGTGGTCTGTTATAAATACATTGTATTATATTAAATATTTATATATGAGAGTTGCCCCTCTTTAGACCATTACTATTCAGATTCTTTTGATCCAGCTGAACTGATTGTTATGGTTATTTTATAACCCTATTTTTTTGGACCAAATTAGGTTTTTTTCTATAAATAATGAGTTATCTTTCATCGTAAATCATATCAAGAGAATAATAAGACTTTTTCTCTCTCTCTCTTTTTTTTAAATATTGTATTTTTTTTAATTATTATTTTATAACACGTTATCAGCACGAGATTCTACCGTCTCAAAATTCAAAGGCTAAGATATTGTTTTCTTTCTTTTAAATATAAGTAATAATCTTACGAAACTTTATTTTGTTACCCTTCAAAGTTATAGCAAGAAATATCTTTCATGGGTGTTGGATACTGAAATTCATTTATATGCAATGCGCAATGGGTCTTGGAGACACCATTAAGAATGAAAATACAACATCTCGTGCTAGGCCATTGATATTTTTACGTCATCATCTTGACGAAATTCTGAAAATTGAATGTCTTACTGTTAAGAATTCACTTATTTTATTGAATGGTATGAATGAAAAAAATATATATATAACCACTTGAAGATGATCATCCATTCAAAAGTATGATATGATGATTGGATGCATATGAGATTTCAAGACTATAAGTTCGTGCACGAGTAAAATTCTGTCATGTTCAGAATTAATTCTCACTCAAAACTTTGTGGAGAGACTATCAATGATGTTAATAAGGCGAAAAGAACTCTCTACCTTCCATGCCTCGAATGTGCTCTTGCAGCAACAATATCGAGAGAAAAGTTTCAACGTTTCAACAGATGGAACAAGTTATTATCAATTGTTCAATTATATTTGATGTATGTGAACTAGTTATTATGTGAATAATGCATACTATTAATATTGTGAAGATTATTTACAATAACACACAACTTTAATATTTTGTGTTCGTATTTAAACAAAGCAATGTTCGTTATTTAAAATGTGTGTTAATTTTATTTGTAACTTCGCGCATGTTACAATTCATAGACATGAAAGCATTGCGTGTGTCAATATTTGTGTTAG
Organism: Withania somnifera; assembly: GCA_039654485.1. Classification (NCBI taxonomy): domain Eukaryota; kingdom Viridiplantae; phylum Streptophyta; class Magnoliopsida; order Solanales; family Solanaceae; genus Withania; species Withania somnifera. The sequence goes on along the minus strand of JBDJHY010000102.1, from coordinate 13,792,770 downwards.
CCATAACTAATTATTTTGTGTCATAAGTTATAATACCTCTTTACATAAAGCCTCATTATGTCAATGTGTTGCGACTCTGTTGCTTTACTAATTCTGTTTTATTGATAGTCTATGTGATTAATATGATATATGCACCAATCGTAATGCCACTTTTACATATCATAACAAATTATGTTCACACATATAGGTAATTACATTCATTACATACGATCACACAATTAAACTCAATATTTATAAATATTTACTTATCTGCGTCTATTATGATTCATTATGTAAAGCATTTGCACAATCTTCATTATTCACTGTAAGTTGTATTTATCAGTTTCTTTATACAAACTGTAAAGTTATTGTTAATTAGGCCTGATCGTCGGGCCAATTTGGTCCAGTCCGAATCAAGTTGTTTTGGGCCTAGCTGGGTTTTGGTCCAGTCCGGGTCGGCACTGTTCCGAGCAGTTTTCAAATGGGTCAGTCCAGTACTGTTCAAAATGCTTGATTCGGACCGGTCCAACCCATTGAATAGTGCCCAACCTGACCCATTGTGAATAGTAATTTTATTTTAAAAAATAAAATTAAACGCGTTTAATTAATACATATATTTATATATTTAAAATTAGTACGAATATACAAAAGTTTTATTAATAATATTTACATGTACATTCTAATACCCTCGTGCTATCCTCCTCCCTAAAACTTTCATTAACATTCACTTCTTGCCTCTTGACTTATCTTAACTAATGTAACATGACCAACTAACCAATCATTACTCGTCTATAGGTGTTAACTTATTGCATCATAAAGTACTCATTGTTCATGAACTTGTAACCTCAGTATTTACATCATTATTGAAAATATCAATAACTTCAATTGAGTTTAATTAGCCAAATCACTTATTTTAGACATCCTTCATAGTTAGACTTAAAACCTTGTAGGAAGTCAAATAGTTTATGACTCTTTTACTATTAATCTATGTTTAAGGTTTTACCTTGAAAACATCAACGATTCATGCCTTATTACTCTTACTTGTAACCATGCTTTAACATTAAAGATTCATCCACTTTTCGTAAAACGTAACCAAGTTCAAGCTTTGTACAAATTTAACACATTTTCTTATTTCCTTCAAAATCTTCATGAGTGGGACAGTTTAATTCAAAGGTCAAGTAATTTTACCAAATAATATGCAAACTTTACTAAATTTCATGTTCATATCACAACTCTATTATCATGACTCTCTGACTCATAGTAACATGCAACTTTATAGATCCTAACTTATGTAGCTTCATAAGTACAATTCATAAGGACATGCTAATTCATAATATATATGTAAACTTTATGCAAGATACTCACTACCCATCAAGGACCACACAAGGAAAGAAATTTCAACATTTAACATGAATTGGAAAAATCCTAACAATTTCTACTATGAAATTTTTAACTTGAAGGTGAAGGGATTGAAAACAGGGATCGAAGGCAACCCCTGTTGAAGTACCACATAACTTATGTAGAGTCTTAATACGCAGAAATCTTGTGAGGATACACGAATCTTGAAGCTTGAAGAGCCCTAGGCTTAGGGGGAGAAAGAACCTTCTCTTTTTCCTTCTCTTTTGTTCCTCTCATTATGAGGTTAGTTAGGGATTTGATTTAATTAAGTATGAGAAATTTAGGGTAGATTAGAAATTTCACTTATTCCTATGAAACACTTAAAAGGTTTCAAAATGATGTACTATAGTCATCTAGGTTATGAGAAAGTTACCCAAACGCCCCTAGGGATAAATAACATCAAACTAGCTTTTGTAATGTTTTTGAATAGCCGCACAGTGAGGCTGTCAAAATTCCTAGACTCACGTCATGATGTAACTGAAAAAGTCGCCCGGTGACATTCTTAAGTTGATTCACGATTTGTGGCTAGTAAAATCTCCATAACTCTTGGCTCGGACCTCGAATTAACACGCGATTTATTGCATTGGAAATTATAATCAGAGATATATCTTTAGATAGGTTATGGATAACAAAAATTCTTATATATTAGGATATATGATCTCTTGAAGTTGACCCATGCATGAAATATTACAAAAAATACAACGATGGAAGAACTTTGAACTCAACTTTGTGTTTGGAGTTCCTTGTAACCTTGAATCATGTAGAGAACCACTCCCACACTTTAGAAATGAGTTTTTCACCTAGAAATAAGTGAAAGTTCATAATATCCATACTTATGCATGTACGTTGAATAATTTAAATTCTAGCATAACTTTCGGGGTGTTACAAAAAAAACTTCGTAATGCCCTTCAATATTTTTGCTATAATAACTCTCTAGATCTATTCTAGGTTCAAGATAAAAAAATGTAAAATTTTCCTAATGAAAATGTAAAACTAAATGTAATTTTTTACTTTCGTATCAAATAATAATTATTCTTCTAGTCATTTTTTTTTTGCTTTTACATTTCTCTATGTTAGAGTTTTTTTATAGTTATCCCAAGTTATTTATGACTTATTGAGACTGTTAGTTCAATTCTCTGGAACTTCTATAGTTCTTTATCTCAATTTTCATGTTTTGAGGTTTTAAATTTTGGAATTGGGAACTTGGGACTGAATTCCTTGAAACTATGCTCAAAATTAAACTCTGACAGATTCTTTAACTTTAAAACGTATATTTCGGTCTAGAGGGCCCTTGGTTTAAGTCTTAGTCTTCTGGTTGCGTTTAAGTTATTTAATGAGATAATAGTTAAAAGAAATTGAAAGTTTAACTTTAGTCAACTTTTGAAGATCTAAGCGTTGGATTGGAATCTTGACACTTTCACTAGCTGAAAAATGCCAAATTTGAATTGATAGGTCTTTGGTATGCTTCTCGAGGTAACCAAACTCGTTTTGAATGTTCGGTTGGCTTTTAGCCTATTTTACGCCATGGTCGACCTTTGCCAATATTTTCATAAATGACTTCGAATGATCATTTCATTTATTTTGTTGAGTTCGAAATATCATTTTCAAACTAATAGCATATTTAGTTTGGATTCATTAGACTCTTAACCCATTTTAAGGGTCAAACAAATGAATTTCTAAACTTAGAAATTTTTTTGGTGCACTTCTCAATCGCAGTGGAGGGAGCGTGATCGCAATGAGTTAGGTTCTTGTTCTCCACAATTAAAATAATGGGGAAACAGTCGCATAGAGGAAATGGACCCAGATTAGGACCATCCTTCAACGCAATTGTGTTGGGCCAACCATAATCGCGATGGTCTGGTCCAGGTTATTCAATGGATTCTCGCAAGACCGAGCGCAATCATGCGGGTCTTTTGGCAGACATATAAACAATAGTTCTCACAAAATTTTTAGCTATTATTGCTTGTTATAACCTCCGTTGAGCTTAGAATTTGAGTGCTATTGCTGGGAATTGTTGGAGAGACTTGGACAAGTTTATTGTTAGCTTTCCTTCTTTATTTCCAGGTTGGTTTTCTTCGTTACTTTTGCGTTTGAATTCTTGAATTATCTCTTTTGCGATTAAAATTTCTATTGGATGATATTTAGAGGACTTATTCATAGTCCAAATTGGATCAAATTTGAACCTCGTCTTCCTTAAGATGAGGCCTACGCGTTGGTAATCTTTGTTTAGGCTTTCGGGATACGAAACCCACTTATCCTTTTTCAGCCTAAGTTCTGACCCAACAATTTATATGGAAATATGATCTTATATTACTTATATTAATATTTAGAATCATAATTTAATAGTTTTGAGTTATTTCATTTCTTTCTATGTATTTTGAGCTTCAATGCTGCATTTGGGTTATTCTCGTCAGCCTCCAGGTAGATTACGACTTTTTTTCCTTTAGGATGATCTTGTGTAGGATATATACACTGTAAAATTACAGTATTGGGGTAGTTCTTAGGTCGGTTCCTTTTGAAATATTATTTCATCTTTTATTCTGTAATTTTTCTATTTTCTTCTTATTATTGCATATAATCTAGTATAGTATCTTACTAATTTATAGAATGGAACCTTCAGACCGACATAGTATAGTTGGGTAGTTATGATTTTATGATTATTGCTCCATGAGTACTGTGTTGGACTATATTGATAATATGAGTACGACATTGACCCATATTTGAGTTAAATCATTGCATCCGAGCATGACATATAACTTCTGTATATGAACTGGACTTTTCAGAATAAAATTGATAAATAAGGAATGTTTTCTAAACTTAACCATTCTACGACAACTAGCTTGGTATGAAGCTTTTTACACATTAAATGGACTTGAAAGACTGATCATTTTATTGATGATCCAAAATTACATCATGACATGTCTTGTAATTATTAAGACACTGGATCATTTTTGCTATTGATATGAGATGATATATTAGCCTAGTCTTGCCATCTCATCTAAGGGGACTTTGAGTTATCAGGTTGCCCAGTCTTATTGTTCCACTGCGACTGTTTTTGAGGGTATGAGATGACCGCTAGTGTAAAGCTTAGCTAGCCCTCACATGTCCTGAATATTTTCAAATAGGAATAAGATGTGTACATTAGGGAAAACACTCATCATGGATAAACATGCATCATGTTGATCTTGCATAACTTTGCATATGATTTTTGTACCCTCGTTATCTAAATTGGGTTGCTGGCTGATAAATTTGGTGAAATGGTGACACTTATATTCTATGACTTGAGATTCAGTGTTTTAATGAAATAATTTGTTATTTTACTGAGTTGTTACCTTTCTTTAGATATTGGTTGTATTTTTGTGTTTGGATTATTACCTGAATTGATATTTTCTAAGTGAAGATAATAGTTTTGGGGGTTGGATAATGTTAGGTATTTTTTGTTATCTCTTAGATTAGGATTAATTGAGGACGTTGCTGATTACACGTTATTTTTGTACTCGCTCTTATTTTTTCTACACTTTTGTGCTAGTACAAAGTCTGGTGCATCTTGACTTCCTTCAGTCATGAGTTCAAGGCTCCACATTCAGTATCTCACGTGGTAGCTACATGATCCGACCCGGAAATGGCGTGAATTTCTCTGTCTTTCATTTTTGTATTTACTTACTTTAGACATGCTGAGATAACTTCATTTTTTATACTCGAATGTATAGATAGAGGCATATATATTGTGTCAATCAGATTTTGATGATTTTTTTATCATTATATTTAATTTTGACCGTTAATTTCGAAAACCTTTTCACTTAAAACTATTTACGTTCCATATTTTAATTATTATTTTGGATTTAGGCTTACCTATCTTCAAGGATTGTAATAGGTGATCATGGACCGTTTTGGATCATGTATTAAGTTGAAAATTAAACAAAGGACAATTTTTCTCAATTCGGAATTTCATAAACAAATCTAACCCTTTTCCTTTCCTTCTACTCTAATCCAACACTTCTTTAAATGTAATATAGACTGAATTAAGGCTGTACATTACCGGGACGGACCGGGATGAACCGGTACCGGGCCGGGATTACCGAGACGGAATGCCCGTCCCGTTACATACCGGGACGGTACCAAGACGGGACGGGACAAATTTTTTTCTATATATATATATATTGTTAGTTATATATATT
>JBDJHY010000102.1:13752551-13767401 GCA_039654485.1 Withania somnifera | reverse complement strand
AATGTAGTTGTGAAGGTTGTAATGGCAGCTGGGGAGGGAGGGGGGGTTGCGTGGATTTGACAGCTTGGGGGTGGGGGGGAGGCGGGCTAATTTGAGAGAGAAGAGAGAAGGGGGTCGGGGTGGGGGTAAGAGATGAAGATAGAAGAAAGAAAATGGGAAAAAAATTAGGGCTAGGTTGGATTATACTAAATAAAAAAGTGACGGAAAGCATGGTTCTGTCCGTCGCTTTTTTATTTTAAATATATTTTTAAAAAAGACGGACAAAGGCAAGTTGTTCGTCACTTTTAATTTTTTTAGTAATTTATTATATTTTAATAAGCGAGGGACTCCGTGGTTTCTGTCCATCACTGTTACTAAAGATAAATATAAATTATGTATAAATATTTTGACTTCAAAATTCGCTAAAATAACGACGGACAAAACCACGATGTCCATCGCTTTTATAAGAAAAAATAAAAAAAAATAGACTAAGGATTGTGTCGTTTAGTCTGTCACTTCTTGAAGCAACGCAGTTCATCGCTTTTGTCTACATTATCTTTTGAAACTTTTTTAGCAGTGCGTCATCTAAATCTTGCCACAGAACTTGGGCACTTGAGGCATACATAATGTCTCCTAGAAAGTTTTTAGATACAGAATTCAGTAATTATAACAACACAATGGCATTCACATGCTCCCGATAATACCACAGACTTTCTGAAAACGACTCTTTAGCGAAAGAACCATCTACTAGTCCTAGATTATTTCGACCTAAGAGAGCAATTCGCATTAGCGACACCAGATAGCAAAGTTTTCAATACCTGTCAAATGAAAAGAGATTATTTATAGTCCACTCACATCAGATGAGTACCAGAACAAGGGATGATTATAGTCAACATTTGATTTGAACTTGACTCATTAGCCGCCATTTCAGTTGTTTATGGAGCTGGCTGTGAATCTTGAGCCATTTTCTTATACTTTCAAGATACGTTTTCTTCAGATACAGAACATAATTAGTAGAAGCCAGAATTTAGAGACTTTGAAATTCGATGTCTTAATCTTGCTCAAAGCTCTGTACCAGTTCTAAAATGAATGATAAGCAATTGATAGCATAAGACTGCTTAATGCAATTCACAGTTCACAGATGCAGAAAAGACAAAAAGAGAGAATCAGTGAGATGATTTTTCATTGTATTGATTTCATACACATGTGATAGATATGCATGTATATAGTAGTAATTGACATGTGATAGCTAACAAATCTCCTCCTAACTGTCATTCTGATCTGGTAGTTATAGCTAACTGTTCAGTTAGTTAGTTAGGCTATAAGTGATTTGACTGTTTTTCCCTATTAGTTCATTTTCTATTTTCCTTCAATAAAGAACTTTAAGATTCAATTGCTTCCAAGATCAGAAATGGCAATTGTAAAAGAACATTCTTTTGAAAATAAGAGGTAATTCATAAATTAATGATAAGATGTATATTTCTTTTTCATTTCTTCTTTACCTTTCCAGCGAGCAAGTAGTAATTAATACTTGTAGCTAATAGCATTATTCTTTTATTAAAGCTTAGATTAATAATCTAGTTAGATTTGTCTTTATCTTTGAATCTTTATGCCACAGGGCTGTTCTCTAGGGGATATCAGAACGTGCATGGATAATACAAGAATTTCGAAATTATTTTGGCTCAAGGATGTGATATATTTTAAATTATTAATTTATCAATGTAATACAGATTTAAAACACACGCAAAAGTTTTTTAAAAGTTTGTTCTGGAAGTTCTAACAGGGACACATCTGCTAGTGCTTAATTGTAATAAGTTATATTTGAGTGTTTAAATAAAATTTACTAACACAAATTTAAATGATTGTCAATATACTAAGCCATTTATCTCTAATTTACGTGGTTATTAAAATAAACTTGTCAATAGGCCGGTTTGAGCCAAGTCGATAAAAAAATTGGCTCGGACCGGGTTGTCCAATTCCCGGTCAGTCCCAAGTGGGCCGAGCTGATTTACTTGATCTGGACCATCCGACTGATATGAACAGTGTCCAGTCCGACCAATTATGAACAACGTCCGTTTTAAAAAGAAAATTAAACGCGTTTATTTATACAAATATATATATTTATATAGTTTAAAATGTACGAGTATACAAGAGTTAATTAATAATATTTACATATATACGATATATACTATCTACTAATGATAAGTACTAAATATACTAACGACATATATTATATATACTAAAGATATATACTAAATATATTAAAGATATATTAAATATATTAAGAATATATACTAACGATATATATACTATATATTGACGATATATACAAAATATATAGATATATATACTATATACTAAATATATATATATAATGAAAAAATATATATATCCTATTTAATTCATCAACACTAGCGCTAGGATCGACTAACTTGCACTGGTCAAAATCAATGAATCTGCATCCAGGACTTGCTTCTGCTAAAGGATGGGCGGACAATAGTTCTTCAATTTCGTCTTCTTCTTCCCGATCTGGAACAATCCTTTATTTCTTAGTTCCGATCGGATCGAGTCTCTGAGGCGTACTAGAACATTCATTGCATTGCTTTCCAATGAATGTCGATGGTCTCCAATATGCTATCGTCCCTTGTTGAATGTGCTCTCTAATGCAATTGTTGACATTGCAATATTCATGACGTCCTTGGCTAGTGCTGATAAAACGGAAAAACTTGTTTGTTTCGCCTGCCACCAATCTAATGGGTTAATGTTCTTGCTAATTTTTCGGGAGCTTGCAATAAATAATGACTTAGTTCTTACTTGACTCCTCTTCATGAGGCAACCGGTATTCTACTAAAAATTCTCGTGTTAGTAAAATCAGGCATAACATGTGCCTGTCTTTTAAAAGATGATGATAATGACTCTGCAAAATTGAAATGGTTATCAGATGAATTAATAAGATTGATTGGTATGACATTATCAACTATAGTGGTATAGTGGTCATATAAAGATTTCACGTGCTCATTCGCGTCAGCCATAGCCTCAAACTGTTGAGGTTTTTTGTGAAGTTTAATTTCTAAACTTTTATAAAGTTGTGTACAAAATTCAGTCATTGTTGTCAGTTTTAAAAAAGAATTTAATATAGCACCAACTACGTATATATTGAGAATTGAGAAAAAATATTTTTAAATTTTTTCAAGCATTGCGCTAATATCATCTTCGAAACCGCATTTAAACTAATATACAGAAAGTAATAGAGATATTTCAGCTACATAAGGTAGAATAAAACAAACAACGGGATAATATTGAGAAAAAAATACATTAGTAGCATTGTCAAAGTTTCTAAAAATACTCTACTTCTCTAATTAGGGCCCAATACGAATTTTGTAACATGCTCAGGTGGTTGGCAAAAGTATTTAAAAGTAGCACTAATGGACTTCCGATATATGTAACAAGTTTTTAAAAATAAATAAGTTGAATTCCACCTAGTTTCTATTTCTTCGGGCATTAATATAGGTTTCAGATTAAACTGTGCACATTTTACTTTAGATTCTGCAAGCCTAATCCTTCTATTGTTACTTTGAATAAATCCTACTATAAGTCTTAGTTTTTCAAGTACAAGTTCAAAAAAAGTAAGACTGCTCATAACAATCAAATTATATATATGACAAGCATACCTAATATGAAAAATATCTTCAATAGTGGAGAAAGTGATCTTTTTAACATCTCAATAGCGGCAATGTTATTAGAGTTATAAAATTTTATCATTTAGATTATAATAATTAGCAACTTTAGTAATTGTGTCTGAAATAAATTATGCATTATGCCTACAATTTTCATCATATAGAAAAACTAAAATTCGTTTCTGAATTATAAAATTCCTATCTATCCAGATTTTTATTTACAACATGATCAATTCTGAAGTAGAAAAACTCTACATGAAAGATTAAGAAATAGGGCACGTAAATAAAATGCGTATTTTTCCTGTAATCTAAAAATATCTGACAGACATGTACTTCAAGCAATACTGACAAGCAAATATTGGATTATAAATTCTTTGTATATAAAAAACAAATGCATCAAAGAAGAAAAGTTAAATGTAAACAACCTATAACTATACGCCATTTTAAACGGTCTTGTACTTTATTATAAGTTTGAATTAATTTACCTATTTTTAGATTTAATCTATTGTGCTTCAATCCGCCTTCCTTAAGACCAGTTACTTTGACCCATTCTACTTTATGTTTAGTTCTACAGTGTCTCGTTAAGATACTCGTTTTCCCTGCCTTACCCCCCTCTTAAGTGAAAATATTTGACTACAAATAATGTATTTGATGGTTTCAGTTCCTATTATATCTTCAAAATATTTCATACAACACTAATTTTTCTAGGTTCTTTGGGAGCCATAGGAGGTTTAGGAGAAAATTAACAGATTGAGGGAACGAGACATTGAGATTCTGATTATTATTATCATTATCATTATAATTAAACTCGTCAAAATTAGTATTAGCATCCCCTTCTAATTCATGATTTTCTTCTATTCCATAATTTTCTTACAACTCGACATAATTCATATCATGCATACCCATACCCATACCCCCACCAATTCATATTCTTGTTCAGGTTCACTAGCAATACTAGATGGAGTGGAAGACATACAATTATGATTTCTAGTACTAGTGATATCTCTAGCTAAAGCGGAACCAATTTTTTCTTGTTACTAGGACTACTTTCGGGAAACAAAATTTTAACACTTTTACCCATTTTCCTTAATCTATCCATACTAAAAATTATAATAGTAAAATTTTAAAAAATAATAATATAATTGTAAATAATAAATAAATTCAAAAATTAAAAGTAAGTTATGAAACGATTATACCAAATTGCCGAAGTAATTGATCAATTGAACACTTAAAAATTAAAAACTTCTATTTGGTCACTTGATGTTGCTAAGAATTGTAAAATAATAAACTAAAAAATTAATTGGAAATAATTGGAACCCTTTATTTTGGAGAATTATTGAGAAAGATTGGTTGAGTAGAGAAAATTGTTGTGAAAATTGAAAAAATTAAAATGGTATTAAAAAAGAAAATTAAATATATTTTTTGTTTTAAAAAAACTTCCAAAAGGGTCTTTTTTGACCGTTGACAACGGTCAAATTGGGCCCAAAACAACGAAAAATGACCTGGCCTAACGGATACAATAATTTTTTTTTAAAATCCTGTTCGGTCTGAATTCGCTGGACCAGCTTGGCTCGAAACCGGATCGATTGGGCCAATTACTGTACCGATTTGATCCAATTTACCTTGAATCATTTCAATCTGATTCGATACATTTTGAACCGATACATCCAAAAAAACCGGGCTGAAAGTGCTAAGAAGTATTTCACTTTTTCTTTCTCCATGTTGTCTCAATCCTTCTTTTGCCAACTTTTGTGAGTTTTATTTCCAGGTTGTTGTATCCGATTAGTTTCTTTATCAGGGAACTATATCACTACCGACTTGGTAAGTTTTTCATTCTTTTTCAGTTGTCATCCCTCTAAATTTAGCTTGTTAGTAAATCAAGGGTCAAAAATGTTTTTGCTAAAAGGAAATATTTTTTAAGAATAATAGTTAATAATAATTTTAAAAATACATTTTATTAATATTGGATCAACAATTTGTCGAAAAGAAAATTGAAAATAGCTTGCTTTTGCTTCGGCTTATAGGAGAAAATTATCTTTTTCAGCTTCTAAAAGATGATTTCTTTTCTACTCATAAAAAACTAGTCATTTTAATTTCTAAAAAATAATTCAACTATTACTCAAAATCACTTTTCCCCCCAGCTTTTTGATATCTAATATACTTGATCAGATACATGTGCTCAAAGCGGTGATAGGGTCTCCGCATCAAACATGCTATTAAATATCATGTTACATCATTACATGTAAATGATTAAGAACCAGTCTATATATATAGATTGTTACTCTTCAAAGATTAGGAAAAGTTTTTATATTTCATTCTTTTTAAATTTTAAAGCACCCCAAATTAGACTTCTTTCATGAACACCGGCCTCCAAATTTGCAAAGGATATTTTTTGTTTTATTAGTTTCAATATGGTTATTTCGGTTGTACTCATAATGTATATTATATTAAAGACACTTGCTATCACTAGTATTTTAAGATCTGAATTAGTAGAAAGTTATACTCTCTCGGTTTCAGGATAATTACTCATTTTGGTTTGGCATTACGAAGAGTACGTACTTGATTATGTTGGCTTTTTAGAAATATTTGTGTACAAATAACCTGGTGCCTATATTTCATCTTCTATCTCATTATAATACTAACAGGATAAATGATAGAGTTGATGCAAACAATAGAAGTGAAGCACACGCCTTCGAACTTTTCTCAGGTACTTAAAAACTAGGGAAAGTTACGCATTTGGCGGTTCGTCAAAAGTAATTATAATGGCTAGTGATCATATATATGTATCAACTATTGCTTTATTATTATTTTAATAGAGAAAATATCTAAAACTATATGGGTTCTTTGCATTTTACAGAATGAAGGTATATCTCTTTTGTAATTTACATCATATCATGTTTCTTTTTAGTACACTCAATCTTTTTATGTTATACAACCTCCCCTCTTTCAATTTCACCAATGGAATCACTAACTACTACAATATTACTATTTTTTTCACTGAATTTTTCATTAAAAAGTTTTCATGGTTACTCTCCCAGGTAATTTCCTATAATTTTCAAGATAAAAATTAGGAGGTTTTCCTTTGTTTCTATGAGAATCTGTTTTCCCATACGTTTTTCTCAGTGAACTGGTTCGGTGGAAAATAGGTGCGAATATCATGTTTTATAGCACAAAATTTCCACTGATTTGCAGTGAAAAAAAAACTCTATTTCCAGTAGTGAATTCCCCAGTCATGCACTCTTTTGAACACCATTTTCACATCTTCTTAGTGTTACGATTTATCCTACCTTTGATTAATGCAAAGAAGATGAACCTATACATACTTATAATGGAAATGAACATATTTTGTTCCAAAAGTGACTTCTTTGAAATGTGATGTAATGATTTGTTAATACCATTAACATTCACAATTCTCCGTTTCTCAAATTAACTCTCCTCTTTGCAACAACAACTCTGCAATATCCTATATAAACCATTTTATTTGCGAATAAAATTTACGCCAAAGAAAATATCTTCTTCCTCCTCTGTTCTTCTTGAGTTATTTTTTTGGCAATTATATATTTTAGGCAATTTTCAAACTTTCGACCATGACTGCACGTGTTTGAAAGAAATCGTGAAACCTTGGAGAGCGACCAGTTATAACCATTTGTATCGGAGTCGGATCAAAATCACTTTTAAAATAATGACTTATCACGGCACAATATTTATAACAAATTATTTATTACTATTTTGTAATTCTTGTCAAGTATCAATGTTGTTTTACTTTTTCAACACACAGGATACCACGACACGCTCTTCAAACTCAATTGTGAAAGCTTTTCGAGTACTCATTTAGTACATTTTAATTATTGTTCTTATTAAAAATAATTGATCTAAAATGATTTTCATTTTAAAAAGTTACGGTACAATTAATTATCAATATTGTTTTCATCTTTATTTTTACTCAATAAATATGATGAAAAAAATATAATATCAAATTAGATCCTAAAATAAATAATAATAACTTAGTCAAATAAAAAAGGAAAACATATTAAGTTAAATTGACCGACGAGAATTTTACCTTTTTGAGATTGGTATGATAACACCTAGTCCCCTTCCTTATATTCTTTTTCAAATTAAGGATTTCTAATTTAATTAATAAAAAGATGCCAGGCACAATACTTAATATTAGAAATTCAAAAAATAAAAGAAAACAAAGGGAATACAAGAATACCGAAACAATGGGGAGATCATGTTTTTTCTTTTTATAATTAGGTGTCCTAGTCAGTCAGTGACACACACAAAATTTTTTAGTATATAAGAGTAGTCAATTGCGTTAATTTTGTAGGGAAATTAGGTAAAAGATCAAATGATCTTTTCGATTATAACCGTCCGACATAAAAAAATCTTAATTTGATAAACCCTTTTGGTTGTTACTCTGTCATGTTTTCAATTTTGACGTACGTGTAAGGCAAATATTTCTCTAACTTTATATTTTTACTTGGGGTCCAATATTATTTTTCCTAATTTACATCAAAGTTAACTACATCAACTACACTATCATAAAAGTCAATTACTCATTATATTACTAATTTTTAAAATTATTATTTATACCATTTTTTTTAGACATGATACACATAAAGAGTCACAATATATAATTTGGGCACGATACATAACTTAAGAAACCCTTAATATATATTTGGAGAGTCGCAATACATAACTCAAGTAACCCTCCAAATATATTATATATGAATACATGTTAAATCATTCAAATGTATATCATTTAAATGCGACATACGATGCATCATAAGATGTATTGCGCCTAAATTATAACGTGTCTAGAACAAATAATATATTTTATATTTAAAATAATAACATAAAATATAAATATAATAACAATATTTGGTTAACTATATAGTTTTTTAATCTTCTGGAAGAGCTTTGAGGCTTTTCTTCACTTCTATGTGGGACTTGAAAGTCCATTTAGTCACTCGAATGCCCATTTGTTTATGTAACGTGGAACGACAAATGAATCGTGAAAAAGTGCGTTTGGCAAGAAAAAAAATAATATTTTCTCAGTAAAATAATATTTGGAAAATAACTACTCCATGTTTAGGTGACCGGTGGTGGTGGAGAGGAGATAAATGAATTCAAGATACCATTTATTAAACTATCTTTAAGATAGAACTTTTTTTTCAAAAAGTTTAATCAATTAAACATAACAAAAGTTAAAAATATTTTCCAATTTTTCTCCCTTTCCATTACGTTACATACATATATTATGATTACTCATTTTCTGCCTAACATGCCCAGCCAATAATTAATGATATAATGATAAATTACCTTTGGAAGTTTCTCAAGATAGTGATCAGAAGTCGCCATATAGGTGATAACTACTAAGTAAAGATGAAATTTAGGCTCTTATGGAATCATTATTATTATGAAGAAATGTTTTAATTTTTTTTATTTGTTATAATGATAATATGATAGGCATATCAATGAATGTATTGAGATTTATATAATCAACTTCTAACTTATTTAGCTTGAGACGTAATTGTTGTAGTAGTGCTCATAAGTCAAAACTAGTTGTAACATGACTTCTTGCTATTTAACAAGTCAGGAAATATTTGTGAAACATTCATATAAGACGCGTTAAATTTTGCATGATATATTGATGCATGCTTCATGTAAAAGTGCAAACAAATAATTCTCATTCTCCCTACGTGATAACTTCGTTTTATATTTCAGCCAACTTCTTCAACAAGTAAATACAAAACACAAGCATTTTCATATCTGTTTAAACAAATTTATCCAATCAACTTACTTCCAACAATCATATTTTGTATAATGAATATCACCATTGCTATGGATGGTTATGAATTTTCCATGGAAATACCACCTCAAGAACCAATTGTCCAAACAAAACAAAAATTACAAAACTTCCTAGGAGTACCAGTGGCTTCACAAACTCTTTCAGTTTTGGGTTTTGAATTGTTGGACGGATTCAACATTCAAGATTATCCAATAATTACACAAGGTACAAAAATTCAATTAACCATCCAAAATATTGGAGAAACATCCTTATTGCAGCAGAATGATATTATTTCTTCAAAATTCCAAATTATTGTCAAAATGTCATCAAGAAAACTAAACATAGACATCGACAGTACAGAAACTGTCCGAAGCCTAAAAGAAAAAATTCACATAATCGAGGGTACCCCAATAAAGAGAATGTCTCTTTACTTGTCTGGAAACGAATTAAGCGACGAATATCGGAGTTTAATCGAATACGGGGTTCAAGAATTTTCAGAAATTAGTGTGCTGTTAAAGACTATGTCACGTATGGTTACTGATCCACCTTCAAGAGGACTTTGCCTAGTGGTGCAAACTTCATCTAGTTTGCTTAATTCAGCAAAAATTCCAGTGGAAATGAGTGATTTGGGGACTGTTAGTGATTTGAGACAGCTATTGTTGGACAGAAAAATTCTGCCTATGGATGAATATATTTTTATTCACAAACAAAGAATTATGAGGGATATTTGTAGTCTTCGTTGGCATGGTGTTGCAAATGGGGATGTTGTTTATGTTTTTAAAGGGTCTGTTAGTAGGGAAGGACGTTGAGACAACAATACTATATAAATCATATCTACTATTTTTATGTCTTATTTTGTCTATGTAGCAGTAGATACATACTCTATCTAGTATTATAGAAGTACACAAGCTCTTACATCGAGAAATTTCATAGTTATTATATATCCACTTTGTTTTAATTTATATAATATAATTTAATAATTGAACACGAAATATAAAAAAAGTCGATCTTTCGTCGCTATAACATTTATATGGCCTGTTATAAAAGTTTTGAACTGGTGCCTTTGTGGCTATAAAAGTTTCACAGAGTTTAAGCTAGTTTTGTGTCTAAATAATTATAAAAGTACTCATATTATATTAAATGCCTATAGATTATGTTTATCAAGTCAAGTAAATGTCATGTTAGGATGAATATCTATCTTTTTATCTATTGGAGAAAATTAAATTAATATTTCCACATAAATAAAAATGTTCTTTTCATCGATCACAATAGTAATAATAAGTTCTTTCTTCTCTCTATTTACACTTTTTATTCTTGTTATATTATTTTTTTAACCATTTGATATGGCCGATTAGGTTATCTTTTTATTATCTTTCTTTTACACATTGTTTCTTGTTGAAAGAATGAGGCCTCAAAGAAGTAATCACTTGCTTTCAGGAAAAGTAATTAATTTTAGTAGCCCCCAGATATATCGCTAATATAATAGTACCTATATGGCATTGAGAGAATTTGAACGACTAGACTCCATTAAGTCCAATTATCAAGTCCTTTTTCTAACTTGAAGTTTGAGTAGGCGATGATTAGAGTTTTTTTCTATTTATTTATTTAGCAATCAATCAGATACATTTATAAGGTAACAATAAAATATTTATCAACGTCTCTGTCATTTTATGTTATCTTGCTCTTTGCGTTAACACTAATATTTTCTAGGCTAAGAGGTAACGAATATATCGGGTCACTATATTTCATTGATGTGTAATTTTGCCATTTATTCTCATCTTTAGTGATGAACTTCAAAGAGATAATTGAAGTTGATGTGATAATATTTTTGTCATGTCCCAGAATCACCCCTTAGGTGTGGTCGACATCCTTAGCCACTAGGTGGCCTCGGATGAACACTTGACTCATGCATAACTTTATCACTCACACTCAGCTGAAGTAATATCTCAATATAAAACACCAGCAGATAGATCACCAAAATGAATAATAAAGAAATAAACAATGAAAACTCCAATCCAAAGTCCAGTATGATACTTTGTCTGAAAGCCATAAAGGCTGAATAGTTAGAACAATGCCTCTAGCTGGCCCACCTAATGTCTTAGCTCAACTAAACATATGGAAATCAAATAAACTCCATCTTGGGCCCCAAATTAAGTGGGAATTCACCAACTTTACTTCTCGGGAATATAGAGTGCCAATCAACCATAAGCGTCCAGACGGTTGGTAGGATCTACATTATTTAAAACATGCAACAAAAAAATATGCAGTTAGTACAAGAAATGTACTGCGTACGCAGGATGTAACTATGCAGGTTTTAGAAAATAACAAAATATATAGCTATACAATGCATGAACAACTTAACTTCATAATTCAACCCCACAAGCAAGGGGTTACAATCTGTAAGAGTATAAGGTAAACTCAACAAAATAACCCAGACTTTACAGTCTAAAACTAAGAACCACAAACTTAGTTAAAAACAACTTTCAAGCTTCTTTACCTTAGACTGACTCTCAACTACTCTGAGAGGTTCTATAACCGACATATTCCATGACTTAGCTACGGAGTCCAACATACTATCCATATGCTGAGTGGGCTTTCTAAACCCTACCAAGGTAAATGGCCAAATCAAAACTCCTAGTGCATCCACTAAGTCAATCCAATTAGGCACTTATTGGGCCATAAAATCCTTTTTATGTTTTGTGACATAGGTTATGGGATAGGGGTTTATGCCAAAATCCTCTTGATGCTAATAGTACTCTCAAGACTGACATCATAAGTACTTT
This sequence comes from Withania somnifera, assembly GCA_039654485.1. NCBI lineage: Eukaryota > Viridiplantae > Streptophyta > Magnoliopsida > Solanales > Solanaceae > Withania > Withania somnifera. Next base: position 13,755,171 of record JBDJHY010000102.1, on the reverse strand, counting down.
TACTCAATCTTGACCAGTGGAACACAATATTATGAAACCCACTGACTATTACAATCCGCTAATCTTTATGGGGCATCAATCCATTTTTAGCCTTTTAGGCAACAATCTATTTTTATAGACATAACTCAACAATCCTCTTCACATTAGTGTCTCAACACTCCTTTCATACTTCAATTACCATCTTATTGACTCAACTTGTTATTAAGATCAAGTTAATTACTCTACCCTTTAAAATCTAGACTCAACCCAAGACTCCACAATAGTAAAGTAAAATCATATATTTAGACTCTTAGTGTAACATGATTCATCATTAAATATTTTTCAAGTTATACTAATCTTAATGCAAGTCCATGTATCACCCTAATTCTCATAATTCTTAACTCCTCAGTTGTAGAGAAAACATGACTTCAATTAGTAATGCATATAACTTTAAGAAAACTTAACAATGATACCAAGAATCATGTAAAAAGGGAAATAAAAATTATTAATGACAATTAAGAAAAACCCTAACTCAACGTACTATAATTCTTTACTCAAAAGCAAGGTTTTGCGGCACAAGGATGAGACAGAAGCCTTACTCATGAACCTACATACTGATTGAAGAGATTTCTAGGATTTAATTGATGCAGAAGTTGTTACTTTGAATCCTTCTAATGAAACCCTTGCCTTGAAATTTTGAGAGAAATTACGTAATGATTTACCTCTTGTCTAATAAATGGTGAATAATAAATTATTGAAAGGATTTGGGATTTAGATACCAACCCTTAATTAGCTTGAAATGACATGGTATTGACCATTGAAGAGTAAGAAAAATCTATAATATCCTTGGGAAAAACAAATTTAAAAACTAACTGGACAAGTTCCATGATTGGGTTGACGCTTCGTCAATCGACCGGTCAAACTTGGCCTTCACTAGAATATTTTGACGGACCATTTATGATTTGTCGTAAGTTCTGTCAACTTCCCCTATACTTAGACAATTTTAAAATTTTTTAGGTCAAGAATATGGGACAAATGATAGAACATCATTCCACTTTACGGTCCGTCAGATGCTTCATGGAAGTTAACTTGATAAAGGTGAGTCACTGGATGGATTTGATGATGGACCCTACGGTCCTTGGAAGCATATGACATACCGTAAAATGATCTACAAAAAGTTTGCACACTTAGAAAAACACTGGACGAATTTAACAGTAGGTTCCACGACCCCGTCAAACCATTTGACGGTCCGTTGACCCTTTTATGAAAACCAAAAATTTTAGATTTCAGTGAAATTTCACAAACTTTATTTATATAGTTCACTCAACCTCTAACATAAATTTCAAGGTGTTACAATGTCTCTCACTTGAGATTAATTATCCTTGAATGAAGAATTTAGCTATAGAAAAGGGAAAGAGAGCTACAAAACTAACAGGCTAAATATAGAGCTGACTCATGACATCACAATAACCAAAAAAACATGGTTAGGCTACTAACTTAGATGACTAACATGCATAACAGTATGACCGATCTCAGCTAACATGGAATCATTAAATAAGGCCTAAGTACTCACATAGAGACTACTAATGCTATTGAAATACGATCGGGAGGAGCTAATGCAAACCCCTCTGGTAAAATAAGAAGAACCCCCACATTCAACTCCCATTTTTTACCATTAGCAAGAACCTGTTTTAGTTGCATATCATAAGGAATTTGAATAATTATTTCAAATACAATATCAGAAAGCACCGCTTATGGAACCTCAATCTCTATGGACTTATTAGCTAAATAGCAATTGGCACATACATTATGCCCAGTTGATTTTTGTGGATTTTTATAACCCTGCTGTGAAAAAATGGGATATCCACTTGTCCATTATTTTTTACGGAGAACCGAATAGGTTTGATAATAAATACCGTCAAAAGAAATGTCCCTTTTGAAGCCAAAAATTGCAATGATTTGATAGAAGGCTCATTGGGATAGATGTAGATGAACAACACCCCTTAGAAACGTATAGAAAGCTTTCTCCTTGTACGGCTTGAGAAAATAATTGATTCGAGGTGTTGTCTCTGTATGGAATTCTATCTTAGAAATTACAACTGGTCAATAAAATGATCATATCAATTAAAGATGTAAGTTTTTTTTTCTTCTTTCTTCCTGAAAATGAAAAATAAACATTCATACTCTCATAACTCAAGTTGGATAACTTTCAAACAGTTCAACGAAAAATCTTTCAGCAATTTTATTTGTTGAGCAGTCTTTCCTCTTTTGTTGTTTGTCTCGACATGCTACATGTTCATGGAAAACAAGTGATCATAAGCTTAATAGGGAGGCTATTACATTAGACTGAAGTGGAACTAAAAGGAAATAGGTGCAGGTATATACTCATCATATTTGCCTCTATCTCCCATATAGCTTCCTCAATTGATTAGTTTTGCCATAGAACCTTATCTTGCGCTATTTATTTGTTCCTCAATCTTGCCAAAGACTGAAGGGGAACTGCTTATAGGTCAAGCTATCATTAATACTGACACTATTAACTGACACTACCAAGGACAGATTACTCATGCACTTTCTCAGCAATGACACATGAAAAATATTATGAACTGCTGCTAATTCTAATGGGAGGTCTAACTCATAG
>JBDJHY010000102.1:13732643-13744775 GCA_039654485.1 Withania somnifera | reverse complement strand
CCATCATTCAATTGGGATGCATCAGGAATGAATGATAACCAAATGATGGATTTCATTCCAAAAATAGCCAAGTTGGGTTACTGCTGGCAGTTCATTACTCTGGCTGGTTTTCATGCTGATGCACTCATAGTCGACACGTTTGCTAAGGACTTCGCCAGGAGGGGAATGCTGGCTTATGTAGAGAAAATACAAAGAGAGGAGAGAAACAACGGTGTTGACACATTGGCTCATCAGAAATGGTCTGGTGCTAATTACTATGATAGAGTTTTAAGGACTGTCCAGGGAGGCATCACCTCCACTGCTGCTATGGGCAAAGGTATAACCATATACACCCTTAAGTTTTACATAATTTAGTCGTCAATGCATAAAATTTAAACTTCTTACGAATTATCAGTAACGGAATACTTGAAATATGGTAATTGCAGGAGTGACTGAGGAGCAATTTGAGGCAAAATGGACAAGGACAGGAACAACAAACTTGGGTGATGGAAGTGTGGTGATTGCAAAGTCAAGGATGTAAGAAAAACAAAAAAAGATATGGGAAGTTTGAAACCATCTCAATTTGCAAGTTGTGGACTTCAAGTACAATAAGATGTTTCTAGTTTTTTTAATAATTTTTTCAGGGATTTGAATCATTTTGGGCATTATTTTGGCCCCCAAATTGCTAGTAGTTATCATTTGTATCTTTATCTCTGTTTGGACTTAAAAGTTGTACTACAGTTTCCAGTTGCTGCTTAATGGATTTCTTGATGCCTTTTTAAGCTATTCAATCAAATTAACTTATGGTCTCCAAAATTTCCATCAAACTGTCGATTGTCTAAACTAATAGCTCAAGAAAAAAAGAATGTTTTAATGATTTGTGAGCTAATAACACAAGGATAAGAAGCAAAGGCCATACCTCATTATGCCACTGGGGTTATAGACCGAGATTGCGGATTTGTGTCTTTAAGTCACTAGTTCAAATCTTGTGTTAAGCAAAACAAGATGAGTATTTAAGTGCTGAATGATAAGAGGGACAGGGCGGCTGTGTGGTTGGCCCAAAGGGTTGGCTCCAAGATGAATTTTTTGATTACATAAAAAAAAAAAAAGAAGGAAAAATTACTTCACTGGGTACTAATCAGTTCTGATTTAGATATCTTGCAAACTGTTATCCCCTGTCCGAATTTACCTGAGAGACAGTAACTGTGTTCGTACTAAGTTTTTAAGTCAACGAAACAGCCAAATTTGGATCCAAGGGTAATGGAAAGAATCATCTTATAAAATCTTATTATTCAATGTAGTACTCCATGCAACTTATTAGATACAAAAAAGATACAGCTTGAGAAGAAAAATGAACATACATGAAAGGAAAGAAGAGGAAAATTGAAAGAGGCACGGAGGAATTAGTCCATTAAGAAATGAATTCACAGCAAGTAATGTTGATTATCTGTTAATGGTTACTTCTTCCAAGGTTTGATCACAGAGAGAACAATAATGGCCGCGATAATCAGAAGCAAAATTATAGCAATCATCATGCATTTTCTTGATTTCTTTTGCAAGCGTTTCGCAGTTTGAAGTGCATCTGTACCCAGATTGACATGGTCCACTGCACATCTTACCTGGATATAACAAGGAACAAATTGAACCAAACCGAAAAATTAAGTGCAGATCATGATGATGAAGAGAAAATGAAATTAACTAATGTGTAAGCCATGTGAAGGATCGGAATTGTATGATTAATTTGGATGTTTGGAAAATCTGATATTCTGCTTGGACCTTCTAACAAGATAGTATTATTTTACACATCACAGGGCTTAAAAGATAACTATGTGAAACAGTTCATAATAAGTAGAACATAGCTTACCTAAATAAGACAGACACTTGTTACACCATGTAAGTTGCTCAGTTAAATATATTCATCTGTTTCGTTTTATGTGTCCTAATTTGATCCGACATAAAATTTAAGAACTAAAAGAAGTCTTTATAATGTTTATCAAATTACCCTTTATTAAAAAAGAATTATTACTTTTTATAATAAAATGGATCAATAAGAATAAAAGAGTAATTTTGCTTTTAAAAAGTTACCAAATAAGAAAAATGAGACTTTTTTTTTTAGACGGACCAAAAAAAAAAGTAGAACACATAGAAAGTAATAAGCAACTCAATTACATATGATCTCATCCAAATCATAAAGGTACATATCTACTAAGCAATTCTTTTTATGACCTGTTATAACACAAACTATCAGTAAACAAAGTTACAAAGCTCAATTTTTATCCTAAATTTTGATAATTTAATTAGTACTAATCCAACCAAACCTTATACTTGTCAAAGAACCTAGAAGTAGCATCACGCAGGTACAAAGGTAAACTTATAGAGCTGCCCTTCCTCTTAGCCATCATTCCCAAAATAAATTATATTCCTTACATTCTAATTATATACACACTCTTCATCTTAAGCCATCCCAAAATATTAACATCTAGGGCGTGTTAAGTAAATGGTAAAAGAAATCCTTTACGAACATGCCTTACTATTGAGAATTTTTATTCATCTTATTGTATAATAAATCATAATCAAATCTAGTAATTTATTCAAATTTCAATATTCGTGGAGAAAAAATAGTAATAAATCAAGAGGCATCTTTTATCCAATAACCAAGAGTTTGAACCAAGATTTCGAACAACAAATAATTGTACAATAAAAAACACCACCTATAGAGCTTTATCTCTATCATAATCGCTAAAATAATTTAGAAAAAACGATTGCGAAAAATTCCAGTAAAAAGACAACGGAATTTTTTGTCTTAGAGTAGGAATAAATGGATAAAAAGGGGTTGATATTGGTACAATCTGATCCATTATCAGAGAACAATCCTGACCCCGATTCTTTAATGTCATCATAATTTTTTGCTATTGCTTTAAATAGCATGTAACATAGTTGTATATTTAGAATCCCGAATGAAGAAATCGAATATGAAAGAAAAGACAAAGAACTAAGAGAAATAATGAATTTTTTTTCAATTCTAATCGATTAGACGTATTGTACCGGTTCTTTAAAGTTCACGTTCGAATTCCATAGAATAGGTAATATGGATGTGATCTTTATTTTCAATAAAATAAGTGGTTTTTTATTTGTTTATTTATAATTATATTCAATACGTAATTAGATAATATTATCTTAAAAGTATTTGAATATACTCTAAATAAATACTATGAACGGGAAATACTGGAGGGAGAGTGAAGATGAAGTGTGTTGGGGGATGGAAAAGAAAAAATTTGACGTATACTATTCCTTCATTCGAGAAACTTGTTTTTCCGACTTCCACCGGAGAAATCATTCTCCTCATTCTTAGAATTTGTTTTTTTAAGAAAGAATATTTTTTTAAAATTTTGATCAAAATTGAAAATATTTTCCTCCAACTAGATACACCACTGAACAGCAAATTTTACAAAGCTAGACATCCACGTACTTGTAATTTTACATTAACAATAATGGATCTCCATTTTTTTTAAATTTTGTGGTCATTTTCCCTAGGAGAAAAAAGAAAAGATTAAAATATAGAAGAAGAGGAATGCTAGCATGAGCCCATTACACATGTGAAGCTGTAAATAGATCTAGGCATCATGAGTTTCTTCAAAAACATTAAGGAAAAATAATAGCCATTTTTGGGACTATTAGTTCAAAAATTGTCTTAAATTCAATAACCATTTTTAGAATCTATGAAATTGTGTTGTATTTATTCAGGATTTGAGGAGTTGACATGAACATATAACACTCAAGCTCAAAAACATTTAGTAAAAATAAAAGCCGAAAAAGAATGGCACAAAATAGCAGCCAGGCTGATTTCTTCTTATTAATCAACATTAATTACTTATCATATTAACATTAATTAGCCCATTACAAAATTGCCTCTACTTTGAAGGGAGGGATAAAGGAGAGAGCAAAAACTGAATAATTCCCGTTAATAAAGCTATTTCACTTTCTATAAATTTCATCATTCTTGTATAAATGATTCCCAGAATAACTATTATGAATAACCAAATACGGATAAGATAATCCCACATTTTATCTAAAGATTAAGTTATCAATTTCGGGACAACTTCAAATATATGATGTTTCACATGACTGAAATTCAACAACACATGCCTAAAGTCAAGTCGCATGATAAAGAATGGCAAGTTCCAAGAGTTTGGTTCAACAAAAGGGCCAGGTTCGGATATATCGTCAAAAAGGATGGATACATTAGATATGATCATTCAAAAAATACTATCTCCAAGTGGTAGACAACCATTGTTTATAGTAGTTAAGAACTCGAGTTATTCCAACTATAGCAATATACTTAATACTCTAGTGCCACAAGCTTTCCATATTTGCTATGTCTTTACTCCATTACAACTATCAACTGAAGGATCCCCTGAATCGAGGATAATATCGCCGGATTCAATGCAAACATTTATCATCAAGGCTCTATTGCTTCATACCGCTCACTATACTTTATTATCTTCATTTGGCACTTTCACATATTCTCTAGCATATCTATTTACTAATAATAGAATCTAACAAGTTAATCTAAGGAATACGTCCTTGACCTCATTACATAATTCAATTGTACCCTTTTTTTTTTTTTTTTTAAATAAACACGTATAAAAGGAAGCTAAATCAGCGAGTAAACAAAAAAAAAATATATATAAATACATATTAAATAGTGGTGTTCAAATAAAATACACGTGAAATTTTTACTTCACCACCAAACTGCAACTGCTTCGGCTTGTTTAATATCCAAACTTCATAATTTAAGGTCATATAATCCGTGTTTGATATTAAATACTTTGTTATTTTGCTCGAATAAATGGTTTTACTGTAAACCCCTTCATTGATCCCCCTTAATTTTTGCTTGATTAGCTAAAAATTTAATTGTGTATTCGCCTTATGTTTTGTAGAGTAGTAATAATACTATAAAAAGGAGATTTGACAGATTTTTATTATTTATTTGAAGGAAAGAAGATGGGGATAAAAGACATACAGACCACCAAAAGGTGTGCTGCAGCAGAGGGGGTCGCTCGTCCCTTTACCGGAGGTCTCAGCGCTTTTTCTGAATGAGCTCTACGCTGTGCAATTCAAACTAAACGAGCTCCAATACGACTACCAAACACCGATGGCTAAACTAAAAAAAGATAAAGACTTGCAAGTAACTTGGGAGAGGTGCTTCAATCCTTTAAGAATGGGATATTCCAAACAGCTTGGTGGCCAAATAAAACAAACAATTATATCAAGCTAGTTAAAAATGATAATTCTACTGTCTTTAATTTTTTACCTTGAAGCAACAATATACAAGAAACTCCATTTAAATTCATTAAAAAAAGATAAAAAGGAAAAAAAAGGCAAAATAAACAGAAAGGTGGGGTGATTTTCAAGATAGTATCCAGAAAAGGGCTAAAACCCTAGATTCATATCAAGTTCCGCTTTAAGCTAGCTGCTTTTTCCGACTTATAAAGCCTCTTAAGAAACTACAATATATACTAATCCACATATTCATGGACAGTTAGCCCGTTAACACCAAAAGCTAGTTAACGAAGTAGCCAAAAAATAAAGGAATCTAACCGACGAGGAAGGCTATAGACAGGCTAACACGACTCACGTGAAAATGTTGAAGCTTTGCTTTTCACACAGTAAAACAAAGGTAAACACATAAGTCGCATATATAGCTCGAACACAATCAGCTAAGCTTCCTTGTTACGCTTCCAAGGTTGTAATTTGAAAATGAGGGGAAGAAACATTATAATGGCAACTATAATGAAAATTATAACAGCAATGCTCATGCACTTTCGAGAGTTCTTCATTAGTTTCTTTGCGGTCTGAAGAGCAGTAGTCCCTGATTGGACATAATCAATAGAATTTGTCACCTGAATAAAGTTTCCATTGAGAAATTCGACACAGTGCAGTGAACCTTTTTGTTTTTAAGGTAAGAATACACTGAGGAAATAATAGGAGGGTTGAAAACAAACCTGTGTTTCGATATTGTCTAACAAGTCTCCTTGAGCTTCAACCAGAACAGCCATATCTAGATAAATCTGATGCAAATCAAGAAGCTTTCTCTCAATTTCCTTTACTGCATCATGCCTTTCCTGAATTTCTTCTACGGTGCTTAAGACCTACACTTGAGCATAAACCAGATGAAATAGGAAGGGGAAATGATAAATACAGACAGATGTAGCTTAAATTTTTAGATGGAAAAAGTGGAACACGCCAATAAAGATTTGCATTGAGTCTTGCATTCAAACTAGCTGATGAGGCGACATGAGATATTTAGTATAAGACTGGGATGCATAATCATATATAAAACTCATGTTTCCATACTAATTATATAAAGATGTGGAATTCAAGGAGTGGCGTATGGAACAAGTTAGTGCATCAAAGGAATTCAAATGAGATCACAGCTGGTACTATTTCTGCTAGTTTAACAAGAAAAGAATTAACTGACGTGGAAACCATGCTTTCCCTATATTTTATATACCCTGTGAAATAATATGTTGACAAGAAACAAGGAGAAAAGACACCAGACGTGGATGCCACATAAATAAAGTCCCAAATGCTGAAACAGTCAAAAGAGAAAAAATAGAGTAAAATGAAGTAATAAGAGGTACCTGTCCACGTCCCATTCCTTGCATAGCATTCTGGAAGATTTGTTCACTGTTTCCAGTTTCTATCAGGTTGTTTATTGTCTAACATGATCATCAAAACAAACATTAGATAAAACAAACTTATTGATCAGGGTTATCAATTGCAAGACTTTGCACTCACCTCCTCATCGGGCCTAGTTCCAGTGACTGCTCAGTTGTGAGATCATAACACGATAAAACCACATATTAGATCAACATATAGAGATTCAAATATTGATAAGCAGATATCTCAAGTTATATTTGGGATCCAAACCTGTGATCACCCTTCGCTCTACAACCTCACGATATTCGTTGTCTATCCTCTGCCTTAATGTCTGGAAGAACATAACTTATAACCAACCTAAATTGAAGCAAAAAGACAACATAAAGAAAACAACAAGACTTGTCTATACCTGAAATTCTGTCATAACATCTCTGAACTTCTTTGTCAATGCACTGCAGATCAACGATTACAAAAACAAAACTATTTTTAAGGAAAAAAAACACATACAGTCGCACAATTACGACTGTTCAAGCAGAAGAAGTGGAACATAACATCAAGCAATATTGAGAAATATGTTGATTAACGTACTTGGTCATATTTGTCCTTGATCTATCAACACTTGTACCTTTTCCACATCCAGGCTTCTGCCGATTAGCCAAGTTCTAAAGAAAGAACGATTACAGTGCTTTAAATGATGAAAATTTAACTCAAAAACTGCTTTACTGGTCCAAATATAAAACAATAGACAAAGTTACCTCTTTATTTATTGCTTCTAGTTTTGCTTTGACATTTCTTGCAATCTTCCCAACTTCATCTATATCTTTTTCCATCAGCTTCCTTATAGCTGGAAACAAGTAAAAAAACACTTTATTGAGAGCTTGTGGTTAGCAGTCAACAGATTACCAAGAAACAAATGGTTGGAAGAGATAGATAAACTTATCCACGTTATTAGTAGTAAAGGAACAAAGGTCTACTTTCTCTTCAATGATAGATGAATTTATCCATCTTAACACTTTAGAAGTGCATTGAAGTAAATGGATTAGAAAAACTTTAGCCTTCTCTTGACTATCTTACAGTTATATTTCACAATATAAGACCAACTTAAAGGTAAAAGAGACTAGAACAACAAAAGTTGATAGTGAATCTGTCAACTAAACAAGATATAATGAAACAGTACTTATCTGACCTTTCATTGCTGATGCTTTAGTAACAGATTTAGTTTCCTCGTTAGCATCCTGAAAGATGATTCCAATTAATAAATAATCTCTACTAGAGAAAGGGTAAAGAAATTAAGTTGTGTGGACTCTTCCCTTTCACTTACACACCAGTGACTAATTCTCCAAAAATACTCTACTTTTGGAGAATCCGACATGATTTTTGAAGAGACCAAGCAACATAGGAAGAAACTTTAATTAGATGGTAAAGATCAAAGTGACATGTGCAATTTATCACTAAACCAAAGCATTTTATTTCAAAATGCAAACTGAGATATAAATGCAAAAGTGAAAACTGATTATTCTCCAGTACTTGTGACGACAAATTTAACAAATGTATAAACTGAATATCCTCAGACTGGCAACCAAGATTATATTTTGCCATCGAGAGGAGGGACCTAATTCCTTTTTTTTTCATCTACTCTGCAATAATTGAAGCATTCTCACACTGTTTATCCTATTCCATTCCTTAAATGTCATCTTCCTCAACATACAATCCAACAGGATCACAAAGTTAAAGCAATCATCCCAACTGTTCTAAAGTTATATACTAGAAGTTCCAATCTCTTGCAGAATGAAACCAAGTATACATCTGCTAGCACTTCTTCTTAAGTAACAGACTTGCTTCAGTACATTGACAAGGTGATATTTTGATCATATACAAATCAGGAGAAAAACAAAACATTGCTTTAACTAAGACTGTTTGGCCTTCAACACTACAATTATTCTCTTGATTCCTTATGAAATATTGCATAGTTAGCTCTTACCAACTAAACTATTTTCTCTGACAGGAAACCAAGATTATTTTTTGCGTGTGACTATTTCAGCAAGCACCTACCACCTCCAACAAGAACAACTACTTGGTAATTCAACCCACCAAGGAAGAGAAGAAATCACCTATTATTTTTTGTCTCTATTGGAATTTGAACCGTGATATAAAACCAACTATACTGTTACCAATTTCTTTTCAAGCAAGCGATTTCCATAGTACACCGGGAAGATGCAGTACTCAATTTCCAGGATTTATTTTACTTAAAATTTAAAGCATGTAATAGCCGGCTGAAGGAAGCCAAGACATAATACCTGTTGCATATGCAGTTTCTCTAAAGAAAAAAGAACAAATAGATTCAAATGGCTTCTGAACAGCAATTAAAACTAAAAGCAAAGGCAAAGAATGTGCATCAATAATACCTTAAGGTTCTTCAGTAAACCAGAAAGTTTATCAACCTGTTTCTCGATTTCTTGCATCTACAAGATTTTGTACAATATGTCAGGAACAAGGAGATAGGAGAATAAATGTTAGAAAAATTGGTTCGTTGAGTTTAATCTGCAGATGACAATTACACTACACTGATAATCTCAAAATAACTCAGGGGTCAGAGTTAAGTGATACCTGCTTATTGAAGATGTCCATTCCAGAATTTGACTGGCTCCTAGTAAATCGGTTGCCCATCTCGATATCAGATTCTTTGGAAGAATTATCTTTGACAGCAACGAAGCTTGAATCCTGAAATAGCAACAGAAATTACAGAACAACAAAGTTTAAGCTCACATTATTCCTCTTGCTTGAAATCAAATAGTGATTAAGGTACAACATTACAAGATACTTTGATATAGATAAAGTAATCAGGAAACAAACAAACAAACTCCAATCTTATTAATGAATTTGTAGTTAGCTTGGTTAAATAGCACCTAAGAGTGTCACCTGATTTCTTCCATCTGTTCAAAGCCTTAATGAATATACGGGAAACAGGTACATTAGTGACTTAAAGCCAAAATCGAATGGAGGTCTTAATTATTAAAAAAATCATATACATTTTCTTATAAAGTATATTCCTCAAGCTCCTCGAGATACAAAGTTGCTAATAGCTTTATTTTACTCACCAATCTATTTAATTTTTCTTGACACATAGCCTAGATGCGTCAAACTTCTCCTAATAATTCTTTTTTTATACGAAAAGGTCACCCTTTTTTTTTTTTTTTACAAATAATACTCAACATTTTTCTGAAAAATCTATAAAACCTATGATTGCTAAAAGAATGGGCCCCTCAAAGGGGCCTAAGGCAACTGGTGTTTTTCTAACTCTTTATAGCCGGCACTAGGCGCATGATCCGAACACCACAGATATCAAAAGGAAAAAAAAAACGGCTTTGCTAAATTGCAAATAATGTTAGAACAGCTAGCAGGAAAAACAAGAAAAAGCAACTAAGTTGGATATGAAGGAGTAACCTTAATTCTAGTCTCCAAACTCTACCTCCTATAAAAAGATTGGTATTACTTGTTGAATAACCATGTACTCAGTTCAGGGGCTGAACCACATTAGAGCCAATGAAACTCCTTCGACAGAATTATTTTTATGTATATACAGGCTTCTTCGTGTGTTTAGTTTTTTATATTTTAAATAAATTCTGGCTCGCAGTTGATACATATGATGTACAAAAGAACTTACACAAGAATCCAATTTCTACAAACTTCACCAGATTAGTATAAAGAAAACTAAGCATACCAACTTCAATTCACAGCAAAATCAAAACAATACAACAAGTGTCGAACAAAGTAAAAAATGGGGTCAAGAAAATAAACTAACCGCTAGCAGATCATTCATGTTCTCAAGAATTAGTGAAAGAGAAGAAGTTGAGAAAATTGTTTATGGATGTTTAAGAAGGATTAGTGCTTGACTGCTTGTTGATGATAATCAAAATAGAAAACCAAGAAAGCTAAACAACAGAGTGGCAATATTTTAGGAGTGTTTGTTTTTTTGTTTGTGGGGAGTTTTTCTTTGTAAAACATTTCTTTGTGCGGGCCGGGTGACCGGCGTCGAGAAAAAAAATTAATAATTCTATAAATTTGGACTTTAGATAATTACTATAAAAACTTGTAATGAAAGGCGTTACATCCAACAAAATTCTAGAAGTGATCAAAAGGAAACAAAATCATTTATGAAATAGACTTTTACATTATTTTGCATGTATTATAGGTAATAAAAATTCTTTCTTCTACAGGTGAATTTATTGTTTTTATTAAATTTTTAAAATTAAAAATATCTTTTAAGAATTTTTTTTTTGTGAGAATCGATTGGTACTTAAAAAAATATTTTTGAATTGCAATTAAGCTCGTTTGATTAATGACTAGAGTTATGCATGAAATAGTTATGAAATAATCTATGTATTATTTTATAAGTAGTTATTTAGAGTTTAATTATTCGAAATCATTTGATAGAAGGGATAAGGAGGAACTTCTCAAGATTAAAATTTTGGATTATGTTGGTTTATCCCATCCAACAAGATATTATTTTATACCACCTTCCATATGGTAGTTCAGAAATTATAATTTCAGTACTATAATATCGGAATAATTTAGTTTAACTACCAAATGATCCCATCAGTGTATTAGTTTTTCACCTTCTAGATAAAATAATCCATAAATTCTCTCATTAGGGGTATTAAAACTTTTTAAAAAACCTACTTAACCGATCGAATTGAACTTATTTTTAGGTTTCTTTTAATAAAATCGACGTCTCTAAATTTATTTATAATCGTAACGACTAATTAGGTAGTTTTTTTATTTATAAAAACTAAATGAGACATGCCGTACCAAATAATACTTTTATAAGAATTATGTTATATATTAATTTTAAAATTAATAAAATATTAAAATCTTTGTGTGAGATCTGGAATGATGAAATTCAACTACAAACAAAAACTAATTAACATTCAAAGTTCTAACACAAATATTTGTTATACTATTTCGATAGGAATAAAATTAGTCCTGGTATCTCGACTCTCGAGTGGTAACTAGTAAACTAGAAGGTATTTCAATGATCTTAGGCAACGAGCTAAAAGTTATTGAATATTTTTTCTCTCTTATGATTAAACTTTTCTTATAGATATTTAATGTAAGTGAATTCGATTCTTGAGTTACATCTTGATTGATTTTTTTCCGCTCGTGTGATCTAAATTTATATTTTTTTGTCTTTACTTAATATTATTTTACACTACTGTAAAATAATAAAATGAATTTTCATTCTCATTTTCTTTCATGTTTTCTTGATTCACTCACTTTTTAAAGAATAAAAAGGTTTTTTTTTTTACATATCAAAACATAATCGATCCAAACCAATACTGAAGAGAAAACAAGACGATAGGACGATTTTGAAAAGTTAGTTTTATTTATATACAGTAAAATAATTTAAAACTTGAAATGGTATAAATGTTAAAAAACAACCGTCCAAACAGTAGCTTTGACACCTATATCTCTCATGCCTTTAATATATAA
>JBDJHY010000102.1:13694634-13707248 GCA_039654485.1 Withania somnifera | reverse complement strand
GGGTCTCATTATTAAGCTCGGGAAGTATTGGGAAGCATTTTTAATCATTATTCTTCGATTGTTGGTAAGTTTTTACTATAATTTCATTGAAATTCTTCTATAAATTCCCAAATTTCTCCTAATCATTATTTTATTTTATTTTATCGATCCTAGATTAATTCTTGCTCTTATTAACTCCAAATTTTTGGGTATGAGTTTCTTGAGATGTGAAAAATATTTTGGGATCTTTTTTTTCAGAATTTCGGGTTCGTGGGCCTGTAGGCCAGTTCTGAATCAGATTTTGACCTCATTTATAATTACAAATTTATGGGTATTATTCACTCTTACTAACGAGTAGATGATTATTTTGTTAGTTGCCCAACAATTACTTGGTGATCAAGTCAACCTGTGTCCGAATGTGTGCTACCTCAATATCCCTCTCATCTTCTCTCCTTTTTTGCTCTGCAAAAATCATGATAGCATTTACTCCATCAACCATATCTAAGTCCGTGTATGACGAGCTCTATTAGTTTTGGTGACCTCATCCAACTTCTCAACAATATACTCAAAATTTCAGACTATGAACGAACCTCCCATGATAGTGTCAGCCACCAGAGTTAGAATGTCTCCTTAAGATAGTCATTATTAAGCCCGTGGTTGGGCACTACTTCAGCTTTTTCATAAATCTCATCCAGATTTCATGCAGTGCTTCACCCTGAGTTTGCGTGAAGTTACTGATCTCATCCCTGAGTGTCACCATATTAGAAGGTAAGAAGAATATCTCCACTAATTCTTTAAGTAGTAATCGAGCCTTCCGGAGCTCGTCTAGCCATAAATTTTCCTTGTCCAAAAGTGAAAGAGGGAACAACCTCAGGTGGATAGCAGCTTGACTAACCCCAAAAAATTTGAATAATTGACAAATTCTCTAGAAATTGGTCAAGTGCAAATTCGGGTCCTCCCCAGCTGTTCCTATGAACAACCCCTTCAAGTTCAACAGTTGGATCACAGTGCTTGTTATGCTAAACTTAGCACCTGCTCTAGTGGGGAGAGAAAAATAGTGCCAGTCTCCCCAAACCCATCCTCTTTATCATCATTGCTTGGGCTTAAGTTTAACTGATCCTGAACTTCTTGCTCAACTGTGAGCCTAGCTTCCTCTTATGCTCTAGATGCATCTAATTGTTCAACTCTTTGAGCCATTATTCTACAAGTATAGTCGATTTCAGGATCAAGAGGTAATAAGGGTTTACTCGAACTTTGGGTAAAGGGCATAAACTACCCGTGAGCCTAAAATTTAAGAAATACTAATATAACAAAAGAAAATTACTAATAGACTACTTCAAGTCATATTCTCGACAACAACGCTAAATTTGATGTCGCCCAAAACTACACCCCTTTCAAAAGCATAAAACGGACTTTGTCAAATTTAAAACCCAATCAAGGGTTGGGGTCGATTCCACAGGGAACATGGTGAAATACATCTACTACCATGTTAATTTTTGTGTAGTAAATATTTCAAAATTAAACTATTACAGAAAAATAAATTTGGGATTTTAGTTTCAAGATTATTGTTTAACTGTAGCAAATTTTTGATTTCTTTAAGTTGTGAATTAAGGTGATGTAAGACACTAGGACTGTATTCCTCATAACTTCATAACTCTGTATGTGTTCAGTACTAGCGTTCTATTATGGTGTTATGCATGAAAAATCTATTCGTCAATTTTATTTAAATACCGTCAGGCCCGATTAGGTGACATTACACTGATATCTGCCAGGTCTTGTAATGCGTTTTATACCAACCCCAAATTATAAATCTTAGATGTAACCATCTATGTCAGGTCTTAGGTTAATTAGATGAAATATACAAATCTCCGTTGTAGTGTTATTTTCCTAATCTCTACTCCATGCCAAGGCAAGTAAAGAATACATGCAAGTTTTTAACATTGCGCACCGCAAGAAAGCAATCAAAATGAAGAAACCTATAATACATGCATTCACACCATTCAAGAAACACTTATGTTCTTAGACCTGCTTTGATAATCCAGCATGGTTCCCATAACCCTATTTGTAGTGATTAGCTACTCGTGTTTATGTTATCACTATAATAGTTATAGAATTCATAGCAATCACACTAATGATAGTAAAGTAGAAAATCTTAAAGATGAAGATAGAATTAAGATCTTATAATAAAAAAGTAAAGATGTAAACTACGAATTCTTGTATTATATGCTCAAAATGATGAGAAAATACGTACAAAACTGTAGTAAGAGTGTCTAACCAAAAATAAAAAACCTACTTTAAGTATTTATAGACATCAGGAACTAAATCCTAAAAGAACTGGAAAAATAATATCGACGACTAATTGTACGGATCATAGTATGCGACCTACAGTCCGTGGAATTCTCCCCCGTGGCTCATATATTGATATGGATTTATTAGCTTCATGAATCATATCATGGATGGACAGTACGACCCGTAGTGTGCATCTTACGGTCTGTGTTGTTGATCCGTCATTCGAAACTTTAAAAAGTGCACCTTCATCTTCCATATCATAGACCAAAATACAGTCCATGATGTCGACTTCATTGATCTATGTTGTTAGTCTTAGTGTTTATTCAAATCTTCCAGTGCTTTGGAATTCAAATCACGAACACGTAGTACGAAATGCAGTATATATTTCACAGTCGATGATCTTAGTCTGTAGGTCAAACCTTCAAAATTGCCACTTTTAAGAACTCATCACATGAAAAAAAGTACGGTCCGTGATCTTGACTCTTCAATTCATACTGTGGTTCGTAATATCCATTTTCAGTAAAACTGCACAACTTTAGTCCGGATAGTCACCGAATATCATTTTCCTAAAAAAGACACAAAAACCACATCATATTCACATAAACATAACTATGAACAGTAAAATAATTCCCTTGTATTAAGCATCGAAATTTTCATAAATTAGTGGTGCATCAACTTCTCATAGCCATGATTTTTTTGCAAAACATGTCAAAGTGATCAAATTCCTTATGCTTATGAGATAAAAATATAGCCCAAGTGAATCTAGAGTAATCATCAAGACTAACAAATGTATATCTTTTACCACCGATGCTATTAGTCTTAGTAAGACCAAAAAGATCCATGTAAAGCAGTTGGAAAGGCTTGAAAGTGTTTGTTATTCCTTTGACTTTAAAAGGTGAGAGAGTTTGCATACCAAGTTGACAGGCATCATAATATGATCTTATCAAACTTGAGTCTAGGAAAACCGGCTATCAATTTTAGTCTATATAATTTTTCAACAGCATACATATTAAATGACCAAGCTTTTTGTCCCAAATCCATGGGTCGCAGGATATGGCAGCAAGACATGTAAGGGTATGAAGGTTTACGTTATTTAAAACATAAATATTTTTACCTGATTTTAGATAAGAGTAATGTTTCTTGCGAGATTTGTGATAGTGCATTGAATGACATTGAATAGTACATCAAATCATACATCATAGAGTTGACGGTACTTAGCAAGTTGTGCTTAAGTCTGTCAACTAGGTATACTTTAACTAGATCACATGTTGGTGTGATAATGATTGTTCCAACTCCTATTACTTCTCCTTTTGTATTATCTCCAAAGCATACATATCCTCCATCAATATCTTTTTCAGATTTAAATTTTTTTTTCCTGTCGTGTGTCTAGAGCACTCACTATTGATAACCCACATACCATTATTGTACATCTTTCTAATGGGTTCCTACAAAATAGATAACTTAGTTTCTATTAGGTATACAAGTGTCTTTGGGTCCTTGAGGGTTAGAAAAAGTCCTTTTGATCTCCAAATCCATTTTTCTAAGATTTTACTCCTACAATTAAAGGATTTATGACCAAGCTTGAATAACAGATAGGTTTAAAATAGAGAAAGTATGTTTAGAGAAGAAAAACATGTGGAGTGAGAAGAATTTTTTTTATTCTTCTCAGATTCTTTCCTGGAGATTTTTTCTCATTTTTTTCCTGGAGGATTTGTTTGATCAGACTGAACTTTGGCTCGAAGACTTCTCAATGTTGTTTATTTGTATTCGGACTTAATTGAGTTCTTCTTCAAGAAAGTCTACGTTTATTTGACTAGCTTGTAAGTTAGAGCAATTTGGACAATCAGAGGATCTAACCCTACTAGTTCACCCAGTTCCATGAAGCATATGATTGTAGTTTTTGTTGGTTCATATTCAGATACTTCTTCATCACTCCAGGATTCGAAATTCTTAGAATTTTTATTTCCATTAAGGGACCTCTTTTTGTACTCAGGTTGGTTGAGCTTAATATGTTCAGGCATACCATAAAAATAGCATTGATCATTATCATTAGACTTGAACTATTGCTTAGGCTTTGTCTTCTTTGTCTCAGCATGTGTCTAACCCCTTTGTTAATAAGACTCAGATCCTCATCCTTTATATTGTCCATGTCTTCCTTATCTTCAGGAAAGCCAACACTGAAAGAAACTTTTTTCTTCTTCTCCTCCTTCATGTACCTATTGATATGATTATTTTCATATGCCATAAGATTTTCTCGTAGTTCATCGTATGTCATATTTTTTATATCTCAATTTTCAAGAATATCCACCTTGGTTTCCTAGGCTTTAGGTATGCTTCTAATCAGTATCCTGACTTGAAATCCATTAGAATAGACCATCCCAAGGGACTTGAGTTCGCACATAATCTTGCTAAATATAAAGAACATGTCCTCGATATTTTCATCATCACCTATTTTGAAGAGTTCATATTTATTAACCATAGTGTTGATCCTTACCTCTTTAACTTTTCTTGTCCTTTGTATGTGACCTTTAGTTTGTCCCACATTTCTTTGATAGTGTCATAGGTTGAGATCTTGTAGTATTCAGCTCCACTTAGTGCATAGTAAATCAAACTTATATCTCTAGCATTAGTTTGTAATACCTATGGTTTCTCCTTTATGACATCAAATGATTCCAAATCAATTTTGCTAATTGACTCTTTTCTATTCGAGGTAGTTCCCCGTATGGGCTTTGGTCCTTTTTATGACGATTTAGGATTTATAGTCATTTGATTGAACAAAGATTCTGAACTGTTCCTTCCAGTAGGAGTAGTGTTTTCCATTGAAGTAGGGAGGTTTATTTGAGGAGTGCCCGTCTTGTAACAGGGCACAAAGAATCTGGTAGTTCACTATCTGATCTTTTCCTCACATATTTTTATGCAACTAATGTGAGAACCTGCTCTAATACCAATTAAAATTCAAGAAATGGTGAATTGATTTTTTCTTCTCATGAATCGACTATTGTATTTGAACAATCAACTCACCTGCAGATTATTTAGTAGATAAAGGAATTCAATAATCAAAATTACTGAAATAAAGAGAAGGAAAAAATATTTATACTGGTTCGGATCATCAATATGGTCCATAGTTCATTCCCCTTGGGTTATAAAGGATTATTTTAGAGCTCTTGATTTATCTTGATTAAAAAGTGTTAGAGGGTTTTTCTCAAGGATGTGTATACTCCTATCAACATAACCTTTTCCTGTATAACTATTACTGACTGAGTCCTTTTTTTTGTTCTTTTCAATTGTAATCTAGTATAGAGTACAAAGTTCTATCAAATGTAAAGTACAAGACTTTATAGTTCAAGAGAGTTAGCGTGGAGATTTTTAGATTCTTCAGTCTTCTTTGTACTCTCTTCTTCTTCAGCTTGTGCTTTGCGGGCTCTGCTCTAAAAAGAAACCCAATGGATTTTCATTAAATCAAGGATCTTGTGATTTCCTTGATTGAGTATGTTTACCAACAAACATGTCCATATCAGATATGTCCATGTGTACATGTGTGATCTGTATTTACATCTTCTCTGATTTGATATCTCCTTCAATCGGTTGCTTTACTTACTTTGTTTGATCTTGATTGGTGATTGAGATCTTGATTAGCTTGGCTTGTGGATTTTCTGATAGATCTTCCTAGGTTTTCTCTCTTGAAAGTTGGCTTCAGAATAAACGCACTTGATTTAAGGATTCTAAGGAATCCTTCTAAAGTCGTCATCTTCTGAATATCTTTCCTTTTGAGTATTTATGTTTTCTGCGATTCTTTGTTCCTACAATACAACTATCTAATAGTCATTATTAAAAATAACTTAATTGGACTACTTAGGGGCTAACATTAGCTTCATCAAAATCCTAGTCCTCATATCCTTACACTATCCTAAGTTCTCCTTACTCTCATCACAAGTGCTTTAATATTATTTTTAATTTTGTTAAAATTTTATGGTGCATTTTAAGAGTGATTAATGGAAATATTTGATTTTAGATTCTTTCTTTGGGTTATTTCTTTTCTTTCCAAATGCTTTGTTATAATTAATTAAGTTTTTTACTTTTCGGTGTTTGTATAGATGATAACCCTAATATTCATGAGTGTTTAATTTGTCCATCTTAGTGTGCCATTTATTTTCACAGCATTTTATGATGCCAAAAGGAAAAAGTAAGCATACTATGTAATATTTATAACCCTATTTTCTAACCCAGTTCTTCTCACATGTTTCTCTCAATGCTTTGCTATTCATATAGTTATAATGGTTTCTTAAAATGCCAAAAGGGGAAAGTGTGTATATTGTGGGACTCTTAACTGACTCATCTAATCTGTTTCTTCTGATACTATATTTAGACTTTGAATTGTCTGAAACAGATTGAGCACAGTACACAAAAAAATGTGATTTTGTCATCATCAAAAGGGGGAATTTGTTGGGTTCTTGTATGTTTTGATGATTGTACGTGTTTCATCACATAAAGTCCAACTTAATGAAGGAGTCTCAAGTTGAAAGATCTCAAAGTTTGCACAAAACATGGATTAAATAAGGAGTATACATTGATAGACCAAGAAAGTCCAAAAAAAAAAAAAAGAAATCGAAGAAATGATAGAGTTCTTGTGGAGTTAGAAGTCTTCTTGTGTGAGAACTCAAAGTCTACACTAAGTAGGAATCAGAGTTAGTGCTTGAATGCAACACTCTGGAATAGAAGAGTTTGAAGAGTTATAGTTTGACTACAACACTTATGTGGATAAAAGTATGAAATGAAGAAGAGTATTAATAGAAGAACTCTCCAAGGATTTTTTTCTTAAATAGAAGAATCATTCAACAAATTGAGGCATGCACTCGGAGAGAGAAAAAATAAAATTGAGAGACTGGCTTCTAAAGTGCTCATAATACTGAAGAAACACATTGAAGAACCTGGTCTTAGTTATAAGTTCTAGCTAAGAGTTTTAACTTTGATGTATTAGGATTGGTCATTGAGCTATTACATTGTTGTTTCTTAGTTCCAGTGAGCTATAAACTAGATTAGGGTAGTCCTCAAGTTAGGGGTAATCGAAGACTTGAGAACACTAGCCTAGGGAGGTTGGTGTGATTAGAAATTAGAGTTTAATTCCTTAGGTTACAAAGTTTGTAATCTGGCATTTGAAGAGTCTCATTGAGTTTAGTGAATTTGAGGTTACATCTTGTACAGGTATAAGTCGTGATTTTTTACACCTCTATGATCTGAGTGTTTTTCACATAAAAATATTGTGTTTGTTTCCTTGTGCATTTACTGTTTACCTTGGAACACGTTAAACCTGTATCACTGATAGACAACTTGTTGAATAAGTTAACTAGACTATTAGGTCGTGCGAAACATCACAGCAGCACTGTTGCGAAATGCAATTGAGAACTAGAAGGAAATCATATCAAGATTTAAAACTTACAATGGCAGCACTTGTGAAACTACAACCCATTTTGAAATTGTTTTCGTGAAAACTCATGCACAAGCCACCAGGATTGATGTCAGCAGGGGAAGCAAAAATAAACCAAGAACAAGAACAAAAATTGATATGTTTTCTAGGTATCACTGCCAAAAGAAATACAAACTCTTCAATTCTAGCTTCTGAGTTGAATGATTAAACCCTCTTCTTCCTGCTTATAGCAGATGTTTTTCCAATGCTCGCACTCTTGCCAGAATGAGATAGTAGGCCACGTAAAATTGCTAAAAAGCAAAATCCTAGAAATGGGTAGTACGCCATCAGCAACTTGTCTGATGCTCTCTCAGAACCCTTCAATTCACTTAGTATCGCCACCTGAAATTTGCAACATTAATTAGAAAAAGCAAACCATAAGCAGATGCAATTTCACTTGACTGCTGCCTCAAATCAGGAAGTGCTGCATCTCTTACAGGACCTTTAACCCTCACCCAGAATCAAATGTTTTTAATTTGAGAAGAAGTATGAATAAAATAAAAGCATAATCAGATAGGTTCACTTATCTGAAACTAGAATAATTCCAACAGGACATGTCAAATGTTCCAACTAGAAACTCATTTACATATATTGGAAAAGAAAAAAGACGAGTATTTATCATGGGCTTAACAATGTGATCTGTAAACAATTTCAAAAAATATTCCAATTGTCACATAACGCACGATCATGAAGTCTAATTTCTTGAATTGGAATTCAATATAGGTAGGTAAGGAACTATGCGTTGGCCCCTCTTTTTCAGTGGAAGTGTCAATTCTAGAAGAACAGAAAGCAGTTTAACACCCTCAAGTGATGATACAATCCACACCAAGATGGCGTGAGGTAAAATGACGATCATTTTTGGAAGATAGGATTACAACTCAACCGATTCCTCAACCAACTAGAAGCATTAGACAAAGGTTCTCATGCTTCTTGAGACTCTTCTCTATTGCACTGTGTTCTTGTTGGTTGTTTCTCTTGAAACATTCCAATGTTCATTATTTTACCTTCTTTTGCTCCCCCCTCCAAAAAAGAGAAGAATCGAAAAGAAATGGAAACAAGGAACAACATGAAGCTCAAGAAAGATTGACGATCAATAATTAGTTTGAATTTGTCTAACGAGTATACAACAGTAAAACTAGTTAAGACGTATGGATATATTTTCTATATTATCCTTTCTCAAAGATACTAACTTGATGGGAGAAAAGATGGCCATGATACCAAGCCGGAGAAAATACAACAGATAAAAAACTTTAAACATTGCACATCAAAATGGGGAGTGGAGTGATAAAATAGAGTTCCAACTTCTTCTGAAAAGGTGAAAATAGAGTTTCAATTTCCAAGTGTTACATCCTTCCCATGAACCTTCTATCTAGGTTCATGTCCTCAATAAGCTAAAATTATGTCGTGTCGTGTCTAATCACTTCCCCAATTTTTGTTCGACCTAATTCTATCTCTCCTAACTCCCGCTACAGCCAACCTCAGCATACATCCTTCACATTAATTTCTCAAATTATTTCCAATAACCATAGAGGGTCCAAAAGTTAGAGTCTTTCATCAAAGGGGTAGTGGAAATACTACTTATATTCAGTAAACTCGAGCTTTGCGATGAATCCGATCTTATGAAGGGGAGAAGAGATCAAAGGAAAGCAAAAGGCAAAACTTTTTCTTTTCCCGACCTCCCAAAAAGTAAAAAAAAAAAAAAAAATCTATCACCCAGAATGCATCTGTTTCATCCCATAATGTTATTAAATTCCATCTAATGGGTGTGTTTGGTATAAGGGAAAGTGTTTTCCAGAAAATGTGTTCCATTTTTCTCATCTTTCATTGGCTTAAATGTTT
This sequence comes from Withania somnifera, assembly GCA_039654485.1. Lineage (NCBI taxonomy): Eukaryota > Viridiplantae > Streptophyta > Magnoliopsida > Solanales > Solanaceae > Withania > Withania somnifera. Next base: position 13,697,677 of record JBDJHY010000102.1, on the reverse strand, counting down.
TTCAAATGGACTTAATTTTTCCCAAAATTTAAAGGAAAATGATTTCCCTACCTAAAAGTAAGGAAAATACTTTTTAAAACTCTTGTTTCAACCTTACCACCCGATTCAGATCCGAGACTCAGGATGATGGGATCCGACCTTGACCTAGGACATGATTACTGATCCCAATCCCCCGATCCAACTCGCGAATATATTTTTTTTTTGGATCGATATCATATTTCCCATATTATACTTAAATGTCAATGCTCTTGGGACGATACTAAAGTAAGAAAACCACCACTTCTTCTAGGAAAACATTTTCATTCATATCAAACACACCTTAAATCCACTTCCGTTGATTTACGAAATAGCAACAACCAAAACAAGACAAAATTTGAAGCTAGCACAACAATCTATAAACTTCAAATTAGACGAATTTATTACCACTGAAGTGAGAGTGGAAGCACCATAGAGCAAGCAGGTAGTATTAATCCAAGATTTTACAGCTGCAATGGCATAAAGACTAAGGAGACAGAGGGGCCATGCAAAGAGAAGCTCCAACCAGATTAAACCAACAAAGAAATGGGGTTTCTCAGAAACCAAATAGTCACCAAATTCTTGAGTGTACCAGCTCTTAAAGTCAACCAATATGGAAGGAAACGTGTGTTTATTAGGAACGACAATTTGGCCATTAAAGAGTGGTACAGAAATGGCAATGAAGATGAAATACACAAAAAGAAGGAAGTCCAATAGCTTAACAAAAGCACACATTATTCTTGGAAATAATGTTTAAGTTTGAAAACTTGCTTACTGCTTCACTTTCATGAAAATGAGATCTAAATGAAGAGATCCACAAACATTTCTTTCTTTATTTCTTGCTCTAAGTCAACTAACTTCGAGGTTGCTTCCCATGAAAATTATTTTATTTTATCTTTTAATATACAAATTATGAAATAACATAATCTTTCAATTAGCTATATAAATACCAAATGATCCGCCTCTGGAATTAGTTAGGCAGAAAGTAGTAGTAATCTAAGAACTAGTTATGTATGGATTAGAGAAGTAGGATTTAGCTCTCTAAGATTTATTTATTCATATATTGGATATTTGAATTTTTATTTTGAATTTTTTCTTGTATAAAATAATAATGAAAAAGAAAAATATTAACCAAATATTGTTTTCGCAATGCTTTTATGTGAAAAAGAGGAAACACCTATAAAACCTTTTTTTTGTCACTGAACATATTTATTTACCTTGGTCTGCCTAGCATTGTTCATGTTGGGTTGACTCCGTTAGGCAAGAGGATCCCTACTAATATTGACTGACGTGTTGATAGGCTATAAGTAGGCCGGTTGCTATTGCTACAAGGGCTGCTCGCCTTTATACGGCTTGGCTTCGCTATCGCTTGTAATGGTCGACAGTATTCCTGTCATACTTGAATTCCACTTATTTAGAGCTAAAAGCTTCACTAGAAGAAAGCAAGATGAGGTCGCTCTACTTCATAGCGTAGACAAGGCTCGTTCCGTACTTTATTTACGAACTCGTGTAATATTCATCCCTATCTCTAAAGGAGCTTATGCATTCCATCTTTGTCTAGTATATGAGCGTTAGAGCGAGCGAGCCCCATAATCTTTCCTAGGAACAGCTTCTACAACGATAGGTATAAATGCATAATTAGTTCCACAAATCTCACTGCACTAGCCATAGTAAACTCTTTCTCGTTGTATCGAAATAGATGCCTGATTTAAGCGACCAGGTATAACATCAAATTTGACACCTAAGGAACGCTCGGTCCAACTATGAAGACATCAACAAGTGTTATAATAAAATGAATATGGCTCTTTGCTGGTAGAACCACTCTATTATTGACTTCTAATAACGTGATTAACCCAATTCTAGATCATCTTCTAGAGTCGTACGACTGTAAAAAATGAGTGACTGTTCATCGAAACTATCATAGTCCGAATACTCATAAGGTAGGGTCGACGCCGGTCTCCAGCTGAACTGTACTTACAAGTTTCCCTACAAAAAGTTCTCCATGCCTACTCTTAGAAAGAACACTATTTTTCTTTGTTAGGTAATTCTGTCGATCGTAAGACCCTTTATGAGTAAGGTTAATCGAAGGTCGGGGAAAGTTTATTATGAAGAGTGAACCATTTCCCACCCAGTCCTACCTACCTTACGTATTTGAGGGAGAGACTAGAACTGAAAAAGACCAGGTTCTACACATATGAAACATGCAGAAGGTATGGGACGATCAGTTTCTTAAAGAGCGAATTTGATCCTATAATCGTCCTTTGTTCGAAAAATGCACAGTGAAAGGAGATGCTAGTAGGCTCGGCGAAGTTGTAGCCCAAAACAAAACTAGAGTGAATCCTCACTTATCCTGTCAGGGGCCCAGTGAAATGCTCGAGTATAGATTCCTTATGCGCATGTAAGCGACCGTGGCCAGCCAGCCTGTAGATCTAAAAGGATCCAGCCTCAGGCCTGACCATATATCGTTTGTCTATAAATAAAATAAAAATATAGTTGGTTTTTAGTAGTAGTTCATGAGACCTTGAATTCCCACGTTTCAGTGTGCATTATGCCAACAGGTCCCACCATTAACTGACGCTGAGAAGTTGAATCACCCCTTTTTTTTCCAGAAATAGAATAGAATAAAGAATGAGATAGTGTATCGATCATAGGATCACTCTATGAATAGGTCAATTCTCTGTGACCTCCCACCGTTCACGACCTCCCTTACTTCTCACAAGAATGGCTCCTCGGTGGAGGAGTAGAAGTATTGATCCCCTTCGATCAACTTGCTTGTACCTGTTGTTACCTACTGTAGGACCTCCGTCCCCGAAGAAAAGAAAGAGGAACAGGAACAAGAGGTTGTCCGCTTTTGTTAATCGAGTTACTTCGCTCTCGGCTTGATTCGAGAGGCTTTCCACTCCTCATAGTGGCTTTTCGCTCTTCTCCTGCCTCGTAGTTTCGTAACTACTACTGTGGTTGTTGCCAATGGGGATCCCCCATTCCAAAAGGTTACTAGGTAGGCCGTTAGCTCCAAAGTTGTATACCA
>JBDJHY010000102.1:13631136-13644643 GCA_039654485.1 Withania somnifera | reverse complement strand
CGGTTCTGAAACTTATTTGTGATGTGATTATAGACTTCTTTACAAAATAAGTAATGAAGTAGTTCTTTCTTCATCTTTCTTGAATAACTAGCTCCCTTAACTTTTTCACGTGAGGTCTTGGTCTATTGGCAAGTAGTAATGTAGGACACCTAATTGGGTCCAGTTATTATACCAAATAATTGAACTTTCACTTTTATACTCCTACTAGATTTCTTGATCAATTTTGTCCCTCGCCTCCAATATATGCTTTCAAGTCTGTAATCCTCCTCCAATTCGATCATTTTTTGTCTCTACCTTTTACAGTACTTATTCTATATAAAATTAGTCTACAAGGATTTTTGAGTTCTAAAATTGCATCACAACTTATTAAAGATAGCTTTATACCTTTTAAATAGGGATTTAAACCCAAACCCCCTTCTTTCTTAGGCTTACAAATCTCTGACCAAGAAACCTAATGATTATTTATTCCTTTATCCTTGAAATTCCATAAAACTCTGACAAAGATTCTATGTAAATCAAAGATGGCATCTTTAGGAAGATTTATAATAGAGAAAAGATATATAGAAATACTTACAGAACATGATTGATAAGAACAACTTTGCCACCAAATGAAGAAGCTTTCCTTTTTAAATTTGTAATTTATTGTGCACCTTCTTCATCAAGTATGTGAAGTCTAAACTATATTTAAATCTCATGCTTTACTTATTTACTCCACTAGCATTATTTACTCTAAGGACCGAAAAACTCAGTACTAGCATACTTACTTTTTATGATATTATCGATAGGTTTATAGACTTTACTTTCTTAACCATTTCTTGGCCTTTTCAACACATCTCTCAGGATACTATCAGTGATACAAGACATGTATAATAAATTCACATTATCCTCACAAGTCATGAAAGACATACTTCAACCGTTATAAGCTTACTCATGCCAATCTTCTCAAGCCAAACAATGATCAATCACAATTTATCCATTTTTTACTACATATTGCATTCTAATATTTAATAGTGTTTCGTCTTATGAAATCTATGTTATGACACCACTTCACACCTCAGATACGTACTAAAATAAATATTACCTCAAGATGAGTCATTAACCACACAATTCTTTCCAACCCATAATATCATTAGTTTGAATTTATAGTGCATTACCACATAATCTTTTCATCACTACTCACATTAGTCTAATGGTAAATCACACATACACAATAGGTCTTCACACATAAAATTTATTTTTTATTAATTTAGGTTTTATTTATCCGAACATCACGCTCGAAGGTCTAGCTAGATATGCTTTTCTTCATCAATTCTATGCGATATAGACAATTAGTCTACTAATAATTAAATCATAACTTCCCTCAATCAATAAGAACCTGAATCAAGTAAGCTGAACCACATGAACTTTCTATTTTGCTCCACACTGTAGAACATTCAAGGTCTAAACAGACAATACATAGGTAATTAATTATTTATTTTCTTAGTTAAACCTCGGAGATTCAACCCCACTATTTCTAACTCCTTTTATAGCATAAAACTTCAACTAAGAGGTTTTAGTCACTATCTTGCCCCAATTTTCCATAATTCACGTTTAGGGGCCATAATTCTACACTATAAAGCATTACATAACAACCTAGGTTATCAGTTCTAGATAATTTTATATCTATCCATAAGCTTTCTCAACAATTTCAAGCATCTAGGTTCTAACTCACAATTCCACCATTAATATCAATCTAATGATTCTACACTTTGAAAAAATTACTAGGTGATTAAAGAAAGAAATTCTCTTACCTCCATGTAGAAGATCAAACAAACCGATGGAAAGCCCCACATCGGTTTAGAGTCGATACCTTTGAGTTTATGAAATAAAACTCGAAAAAGACACTTAAGTGAAAAAAATCCTACAGAATGGCCATTGTGGAGGTTGGGCGGCCACTACGCCAAAGCAGTTGTAGTGGTCACTTGGCCTCTACGGCGACCTCCGCAAAACATTACTGCCACTATGGCGGTCCCTTGACAGCTATGCCACCCCTCTATGGAGGTCTACTGGCAGGGAACTCCTCTAAGACTGGGGCTGCCTCTATTTTACGACACAACCTCAAGTTTAGGACATCACATATTAATTCTAACACGTCAACAACCTCAATTTTAAGACATCACAGATTAATCCTAGAACTAGCTTTACAAGGTACTTAGCTTTTTCCAACTAGTCCCGAGTACAACTTGCAACAGTTAAATTTTTTTCAAAATGTTCGATGGTGTTTAACATTGAAAAGTAAGACTTCAACTGACCTACGACTTGTAATTTTCTTTTTAGAAAATAAAAGAAAATTATTTATCAAGTCGCAGCTTAATTTTGGACTTGCTATGTTTCTTGGGCGTTATTAATGTGATGTCCCCCCCCCTTTTTTCCGACCAATCGTTATGGCGATGAGGTTTAATTAAGTAAACTGATTTTTGAAAGAGCATAAACAAGCAAGTTATCACGAAAGCTATGGGTTTAAAGCAAAACAGATGTCTATGTTAGAAGCAAATAAATCTTTCTCAATCAAATCATTCACATTATATTTATAGTAAATCATATTGCATGGCTTCAATAGAGGTTAAGCAACTTAAAGATCGATACTTTTTTCGAATCTTTTTTATATTCGTGAGTTAAAGCACTTGGGTTAAATTGATCTTGCAACGAGATAGTTAACAAATAAATGACAACTGAATAATAAATAACATGAAGCAATAAATTGACCGAGCGCTCTATTAGATCGGGAAGATGGGTTGATAACATCAACAAATTGAAAGTTAGAAGAAAAGTGCTTCAACAATTTAAAATCTAAGAAAAATGCTTAAAAAATTGAATATTGAGAGAAATGTTGCAACACAACAACAATGAGAACTGAAAAGCAGCCATATACAACATTGAATATCGAGAAAATATTAAAAGAGTAATTCAAAATTTGAGTAAAAAATATTATTTGAGATTTAGTGTTTATTTAATTCATATCTAAATAACACTTTAGTCTAAATAATATAGGAATAAGTTTTCTGGTCCGTCCAAAATTAAGTTCTGCACTGTTATGGATAGAAGTGTTGCTAACTATTTCTGTTTTTGAGAATTGTGGAGAATTATTTGAGTTTACCATTTTCATCAAAAGCCAACAACAAAAATAAATAAATAAATAAAAAATACTAGCCCCTTACATTTGTAAATATATCTATTTTTAGGCACTTAAATTATGACCGGTTTCAATTGAATATTTAGGCCGACGTGTGTAATTAAAAAGAGTAAAATATTTTAACTGTTAACCTGTTCATGTAAAGACACTTTTAACTCAAATATTTTAATAAAAAATACTTTATCAAATATACAGTTGCTCAATAAATACATATTTTAATTTAGATGTCATAATATATATACTAAAAAGTTAAATGGTTTTCCGACATATTCAGCCTTTTATTTGTTTGATCCATTGTTCATCATAGTACGATTCTTTTTGTGTTTTTTGGAAGAAAAAAAAAAGGTATGACAAACCAGTATTAAATGCTTGTGCAAAAGACTAGTGGAAGTAGCAGTATATTAGAGCTAATGGAGAGGAGATACATGAGTAGCAATCAAGTAAAGATCACTCTCTCTTCTAGCAGATATTCCATTTGCCTCAGTCATGTCCAAATTCCTTGCATTAATTCCTTCTGGAAGTTTCCAATCAAAATTATGAAGCAAATGGGCTAATGGCAAAGTAATAAGATCTAAACCAAATTGTATTCCTGGACAATTCGTCTTCCCGCGCCAAACGGAAGAAATTGAAAGTGATTTCCAGTGAACTCAATAGAAGTATCTCCAAATCTCTCTGGTATGAAACATTCAAGATTTTCCCAACTCTCGGGATCTCTTCCTATTGCCCACACGTTAACCAAGACTTTGCTTTTCAATGGTATAGTGAATCCATCTATCCGTGTTTCCTCCCTGCATTCTCGGGGGACCAACAAAGGAGTCGGAGGATGTAACCTGAGTGTCTCTTTAATCACTACCTTGAGGTAATTAAGCTTTTCAAGGTCAGTTTCATCATCACATAGTTTCTTTCCCTTAAAGGCTTTCCTCACCTCAGCTTGTGCTTTTGCCATGACATTCGGATGTCTCATCATTTCTGATAATGCCCAAATAACCGTTGAAGATGATGTGTCAGATTCTGCTACGAACATATCCTACAAGAGTATGGTCAAAGAGTAAGTAACTATACAACTCTTTACTTTCATGCTTTACCACCCCTGAGATTGTGTTTTAATAACATAAAATTATTATTGCCTGAGGTAAACTCTCAAAAGACCATAAGCTAAGAAGACACAAAAATGTTATGCTGCTAGCTAGTCGGTAACAAATAAAAAAGAAAAGGGAATATACTTACAAGAATAACTGCTTTTATGTTGTCATTTGTTAGGGAAACTGGAAATTCGCCGCTCTCCATGACTCTTAAGAAAACATTGATCAAATCTTCAGTTCCAGACTCACCCTTACAACTTTTTCCATTTGCGCGCTTCTCTCTGTGCACATTGATAATGTTGTCCAAGACTGTGTCTATTATATAACGAGCTTTCTTTAGTTTAGATTCCATGCCGCTAATTCCATGTAGGAATTTTTTGGAAGGGAACAAATCAGCCAGCTCGAACCCGCTGAATAATGATTGCTTGATGAATCAATGTTATTAACTCACGTTGATCTTTACAAACGTTCCCAAATGCAGACCTACATGTGGAAGCATTCATAAACCATAGAAGCTTTTCTACTAAGTTGATTGGCGAATTTAACTCTACTAAGGATCGGGGTTTTTGGCTTCCTCCATTTTTGTATTAGGAGAAAGAGGAAGGACATGAATAGAAAGAAGGAAACCAAGTGCTGAAAACCCATCTTAATTAGTAAAAGAAAGAACGGAAACTAATTCAATTTGATGGGATTTTCCATTTTGAAATGGTTACTTATATAGAGGATAGTGAAGTAGTTATACGTTCATCAAGTTGGACCAAAATATATAAGACTATGTGGGAAAAATAGCCACCTTGGCATCTTAAATATAAGCCATCAGCTTGAGATAGCCAACTATATATAAATGGATTCATTAGCATTAGTTAAAACACGTGCTATATATATACACACACTTGACTCTAAGATGTTGCTTATAGCGATATTACTACTAAAAGGAAACGTCAAAAACCTACCTCAAAGCGGAGGTCGGTATTGTACTGGTCCATATCAAAAATCGATTTTGGAAGATTGATTATTATTTTGGAATATATTTATTTTTGGATGTCCATTTTTTTTAAAAAAAAAATTAAAAATATCGATTTTCGAAAGTTGATTTTTAAATTACATAATTGTAATAAAATGTTTCATCCGTAGATGGAATCCACGTTGTTATCGTGGTAGGATACATTTCTACTACACTGTTGATGCACTTTACCAACTTTTCTGCGTTAGAAAATATTGTCTTAAACCAAATATATTTTGTAGGTCGATTTTAGCTTTTCTCTATTTTTAACAGTGTGTTTGTCTAGGTGGCATAATATATATCATGTGGTTCAAATATAATTTAACAAATATTATGTTTCAAAAACTGTTACGTACATACACCAAAAGAAACTCCAAAGGAAACTCCAGGTCATGTTCAACTAATTTAATCTAAACATTTTGACAATTCTATGCAACTAAATTAAGAAAATGTTTGCACCTAAAAAGAGAATTTTTCTGATGAAAACATTTAACCTCGTATACGTATAACAGTCTTCGGAAAATACATGTTCAAAAATTTACACATAGATGGTCTATGTCAGGTAAGCCTGTCATGTACGCAGGGCTGGTACAGGCCGGCCCAAGAAAAATTTGACCCATCCGGTCTTGGGCCAATCTGGTCTCGTATCTAAGGGTGTCAATCGGTCCGGTTAAACCCAGGTAGTAGGCCCATGGACCGGACCGGATAACCCGATACCGGTTCGGTTATACTCGGGTAACCGACCCACTTTGGCTAGACTGGACCTGATTTAAAATATTTTTTAAAAAAAATGGTATTATAGCTGTTAAGGGACCGTTGGCAACAGTCGAAAATGGCTAAAATTTATTTTTTATTAAAAAAAGTTTTAAATTATTTTTCTATAAATACCACTTTAAAATGTTTATTTTTCAAAACAATTCTCTCAATATCTATCAATTTCTCTTCTTAAAAAATGTGTGAATTTTACACAATTAGTTTCTTAATTTATTATTTAGCATATTAGCAACATCAAGTGATCAAGTGAAAGTTTTCAACTTTGAAGTGTTCAATTGATATTGGCAATTTGGTATAATTGTTCCATCTCTTACTTCTATTTTTTGAGTTTTTATATTTATTTATTTATTATTTACAATTATATTATTTGTATCTTTTAAGTTTTACCATTATAATTTTTAATATGGATAGACTAAGGAAAATGGGTAAAAGTGTTAAAAATTTGTGTCCCGGAAGTAGTCCAAGTAATAAAAACACAAGTTCCTCTTTCGCTAGAGGTTTCGGTAGTAGTAGGAATTATAATTTTATGCCTGTCGCTCCACACAGTATTGCTAGTGAACCCGAATAAGAATATAAATATGGTGGAGTGTGGGTGCCGATGATTTTAATTATGCGGAGTTCCAAGAAACTTATGGAATAGAAGAAGATAATGAATTAAAAGGGGATGTTAATATTAATCTTGATGCATTTAATTATAACGATGATGATAATGATAATAATTATGATGATGATAATAATAATAATCAGAATCTCAACGCCCGGTCCCATCAATCTGTTAATTTTCCTCCTAAACCTCCTAGAAATACTAGAAAAAGTAGTCTTGTATGGAAAATTTTTGAAGATATATAGGGTATCAAAATCGTTAAATGCATTATTTGTAAGAAAATATTTATGCATAAGAGGGGGGAGGGGGATAATGCACGGGGGATGAGTATTGATTAGGCATTGTAAAACTAAGTATAACATAGAACGGGACAAAACAACTAGTGTTAGTGGAGCCAGCCCCGCTCAGAGTAGAATAAATCCACAAACCGGTAAATTAATGTAAAATTATAATAAAGTAAAGGATCGTCTAAAATAGTCGTAGGCTGTTTGCCTTTCACTTTTGCTTCTTCTGAGGATTTGTTTTATATATACAAAAAAATTATAATTTAATGTTTGCAGGCATCCCTAAGAGTACATGTAGGTCAGATGTTTTTAGGTTACATGGATAATACGTACTTTATTTCTTAATTTTCCTTGTAGAGTTTCTTTAACATCCGATCTTGATCGTGTTTTAATAGAAATGATTATTTAACTGTTACATTTTACTTGATAGATAACAATTTTACAGTTCAAAAATGAGTTTTAGTTTTTCTATATAGATGAAAATCGTAGACATGATGTTGTTCTGCCTTATATAGCCGAAATATCTTTTGTATATATAATATAAAAATATATTTATATTATAATAAATATATCGTTAGTAACTTAACATTTTTTGTATATATCGTTACTCGTTAGTTTTTATTTTTATATATTTTATATATAAATATTATTAATAACTCTTATATATTAATTTTAAATTTTAAATATATAAAAATATATTTTGTATTAATTAAAAGCGTTTAATTTTATTTTTTATAAAACAAAATCACTATTCACAACTGATTGGACCGAATACTTTTAACGTGAATTGAGTCAATCCAAATCAAACATTTTGAACTGAATTGAACCGGCTCATTTAACCCGACCCAAATTACCTCTGGCCCGGCCCAGACAGAAGCCCACACCCATAATCCTTGTTATTTGGAAAAGAAGGCGGGGAATATGCAATATTCAGGTAAATTCAAAATGTAAAAATCTTATGTTATAAATCATTTAGCTCTACTCCATAATTTAGAATTAATACATAATCAATCCTTTAAATTTGGTATAATACTTTATTTACATACTCAAACTAAATCATGTTTTAATTAAATATTTTTATTCAAACTTTTAAAAAAATGATACATGTTTAAATTCTTTTAGTAAATATTTAAGTTAATCACATATATTTTCTTTAACTATACACATAAATTTCAAGCAGAAAATATTTAGGGTTTTATAATTTATTGAGGCAAATGAGTATAATTGAAGAAAATAAATATATATTTTATATAGTTAACTTAATTAGTTAATAAACGAACGAGAATCAATGCAAAATTTAAATCAAGTCTAATAAAATATTTTATTTAAAACTAAGATTTTAATTTGAAACCCAACTTTGAAATACTTTAACAATTTTAAAATTAGGATCATCACCTCATTATGGTAAGTAGATCCTATAATAAGTAATTCTCTATATCAGTCTACGTATATCCTCCGAATGAGATTATCATAATCATGCATGTAGACAACCTCTGCCAAAAATAAACAGAAGGAACCATCGGTGTCTGCACTGAACTTTTGAATCATAGGAAGGCAAACAAGCATCTCACACATACAATTACCAGTTTCATTTGTATTTACAGATCAAATGCCAAACCATGTCTCATTTACCATCACGCCATCGTAGACATCGCATCCCATCCCATCCCGATCCACCACCACAACCAATAGTATTCGAGACTCCTCCCCCTTCCCTTGTTGATACACCCCTGTCGTAGCTTAGAGATGGCGCTGTTTGGCTATAAAGCTAGCTTTAGTTTCATACTAAACAACTAAGAGATAACCATCAACCTGGAGAATCCTGCTTACCTGGCGCAAATTGTATCTGAGGGAATGCGGTTGGGGATAAGCGCCTATACCTTCTACATGGATTAACTTACCCATCGAATCCAAATTTGCTCACCGAACTCCCTTTCTATCACCCCCAACTACCAGGGGTCAATGTACTTTTTCCCTCCATTTCATTTACGGAGATCCAGGCCCCAACTTCCGATCCTTATGCCCTCCACCTTCACACCAACCAGCACCTCCCAGTTACGGAGCACAAAGCAAAGAAGACACAACTCCTCTTCCATCGATGGCATACCAACAGGGAATTCTCCCAAAGATATATGTTCTCCACTCGATGAAATCTTTCATCGTAGAGGAGGAGTATATAAAAAAATACGTACTCAAATGTCCAATACGACTCATCAAATGCACCATGGATATCAGAGTCATAACAAACCCCAACTCCAAGAAATTTGCAGTCTTTTTGGTACCAAAACTTTTGCCACTGAACCATCCAGTCCAGACAGATTCACCCAATACAGTCGTCCATGATGACGACAACCAAGAACCGCCAAAAATGACTCTGATGATATGGAATTGTCGTGACTCCGATCAAACCAAGTTTCGTAAAAATTATCACTCTATGCTTAACTATTATCGTTCAACAATGGTTTTACTCCTGGAAACCCATATGGCTGGACATCAATATTTGGCGAATAACTTTATCTTCTTCCGGCGATTGGGTGTTGTGGATGAATGGCATTGGTGTGGAAGAATGACTCCATTGCTGTGGATGGACTAGCAATCAACAGCGAGGAGATACACTGCACCATTAAGGTACGTCCTTCTTGTCATTAATGGTTATGTTATGTATGCTAGTACAATTATAATAGTAGATACCAATTTTGGGATAATTTTATGAACATTATGGATAGAGACTATAATTAAATTTTAATACTAAGCAGAAAATACTCGCGGATTAATACATTTGTTCACTGCCTTAACCATTTTTAACTAGTCGACTTAGGGTTGCGATGTACCTAGACTATAAACACTTTTCGTGACCTATTCAAGAATAAACGAAAAACTCCTAAATTTACTTGAAGATATTCAATCCTTCATTCATTACCCAATTCAACTTCTTCCTATAACAACCGGAAATTTAAAACAACTTCAAATTGAATTTAACTACTTATTAATACAATTAGGAGGACTTTTGAAAACTAAAGTCTAAAATTCAACGTCTTAATGATGGATTGACGGTGATGATAAACATTAAATTCTTTCACCTATTCACTCTTTAACATCACCATAACAATAAGATTATACTCTCAAAGATACGTGGTCTTACGATCTAGGCATCTAGTACGACAAGAATTTATAACGAATCTAACATCTATTCTATGCCTACCAACTTACACTCTACTAGATTGGCATCTTTTGATCATGTCAAAATTTATCACCCACTGAACTAGAAATTCATCATGTACTCAATCAATTGATCTTTCAAAGCTCCGTGTCTAGATGGTCTTCACACTTTTCTTAGACCAAATTACTTGAACATGACCAATGCCTCCGTCGTCGCCTTTATTTGAATCGTTTTCTTTTAATGGACTATCCCAACCCAAAAGCAATTAACAAACCTACTACTAAGGCTTATACCAAAATTAAAAAATGTGAATACTCTAAGACAATACAAACTTATCATATTATGTAATTCTATCTACAAAGTGATCACAAAAATAATTGTTGCTCACATCAAACCCTTCTTAAGTAAACTCATTAATCAATCCGACATAATATAGCTTCCTTAAAATTCATCATGCCTAGGACAATGCAATGAAAGTTCAAGAAATCTTGGAGAACTTCAAATGGGATAAAGGTCGCTTAAGCCTTGTTGAATGATCATTCATTCGTCAAGCTTTTTCCCTTTCTTTAACTTTTCAATAGAACTCATTACTCTTATTATATGTCTTGCATTTCTTTGAGTTCTATCTCTGTGCTTGTAAATCAAACATTTGCAAGAACAAACTCTTCCCCCCCTCACGAGGTATATGCCAAGGCAATCATCTATCTCCCTACATTGTTTATTATGTGTATGTAATTGCTTATTCATTCTATTGAACAAGCGGTAGCTCCTAAAAGTATTGACACGTAATGGAATTGCCTTGTCGCACCTATTTTTCGCTAATAACATGCATATGATGAAGATTAACAACCACAGTGTCAAGATATTGAATTTCAAGATTAATCATTCTCACATTAGTTGCCTGTTAGGATACATGCATGTTCCCCAAAAAAAGAAAAAAATATGATGAAGATTTGACTTGCCCTTTTGTTTTCTGTTTTCTTTTACAAGTTCATTTTTAAAATTATTCACATCCAACATATACACCAATCTAATATACATATAACACATTATCTTTACGCTAATAAATTAAAACTTGTTCTATCTTAATTTATTACTTCAATTTGTTGTTTTCTTTATTGTAACTCATTGGCTTCATCTGTGAGTAGTTTCAGAAGTTTATTTAAATATACCAAGACTATAAGAATGTGATGAAAACTGATAGTGATGAAACATAACCTAACCTTGTGTTGTCCATTTATACCTAAAAGACCAGGTAAAATAAAACTCCATGCTAGGGTCCACAAAATCAGAGCACTGCAAAAGTTAAGAATAGGTCAATATCTTGGAAGGACCACTTTGTGTTAATATGTGAGAGCTCAGTCATCCTAATCTTTTTACCAAGAATGTTCTCAACTGTGTAGTAAATGCATGAGATGTGGTAGCAGAGATCACATATAAATGAGACATTCTCTTATTTTGTCACGGTTTAAATTTATATAAATTCATGGTGTAGATTTTTTTTTTATTAATTTAATAGATAATTATTTCATATAAGATTGAGAATTTGTTGCTTTTTTTGTGACTAAATTTGATAGGATATTGTTCATTGAGTCTATGCTGTTTAGAATACTTGACAAATTAAAAAAAATGTCATCGTTGGATTTTGTCAAAAAAAAAAAAAAAACTTATTGAAAAAGAAGATCCAAAATAAGTTTATGAATTTTGAAGGCTTACATTGAATCTAAACATTAAAATTTTTACTCATCAAATTATGGCGACCGATCGGGATTTCATAGCTAATTCTGAAGATTATTCATTATTTATAATCATAATTTTGACCAGTCATGATGATCCGTCTAGATTTATGACATGATACATTGTGCCATCAATTTGAAAATCGTTAGATTTATTGAATAAATTCTAATGAATATTATGATAAGATAAATTTTGTTTATCACTTTAAAGCCTTAGCGATTTCTTAAGATAAATTACTTTTCTGTTACTCACCGTATTGGTGCAACGTGGATGAAATGGAAGCAAGCATATAGAGTCTTGTATGATAAGAAGGTGCCTACTAAGCTTAAAGGCAAATTCTACAAAGTGACAGTTAGACTAACTATGTTGTATGGACAGAGTGTTGATCAGTGAAGAACTTGCACATTCAAAAGATTAAGGTGACGGAAACGATGCAAATATTGGAGTGGATATGTAGGTTTACTAAGAGAGATATGATCAGAAATGAGGTTATTTGAGAAAAGGTAGGAGTGACCTTGATGAAATTTAAAATGCGGGAAGCAAGGTTGAGATGGTCTGAACATGTGATTAGGAGGGTCACTGATGCTCCAGTGCGGAGGTGTGAGAGGCTAGTTATGCATGATCTCAGGCGAGGTAGAAATAGTCCGAAAAAACATTGAAGAGAGCTGATTAGACAAGATATGGAACAATTACAACTTACCGAGACATGACCCTAGATAGAAAGTTGTGGAGAACGTGTATTAGAGTAGACGGATAATAGGTAGAATTGTATTCTTGTTAGTAGATAGGGGTGCTTTGTTTTAATTATCGTGTCAGGAATTCTAGTGATATGTTTGTAGTGTCTGTTACTTAGAGTTTTAGTGAAGTGTATTAAGTCAGCTTGATTGTTTTGCGGCATTGTTCTGTGGTAGTCTCTTTTTGTAGACTTTTTGATGTTTCATGTACTATCTGTTAATATAATATTATGCCTTTTTCCTAAATTATTTTTATTTTATATCGCTGGTCTATCGGAAACAACCTCTCTACCTCAAATAGTGATATACTCTATCCTTTTCACGCCCCACCCTTTTCACACCCCAAAGAATATACAAAATTTTTGTCATTGTACTTGAATAAACTTGACTACAAATTTATTGTTACAATTTTCTTTTAACGAAATCAAAATTTAAACAGTGACATTATAACATCTTAATTGTGCAAATCCCTTTTGCAATTATGGCTGGTCACTATCTTTTCTTTCGCCCAAAATATAGAAGTGGTTCTATAAGAAAACAAAAAAAAAAAAGGCTATAGAAGGCCTAGTAAGCAGATTTTTATGATCCAATAAAAATCAAACTTATTTAAATATTGTTGTTATTTTATATTTTCTTAAAAAAACGGTTTATAGGCATTTTGAATGCTATTAGTGAAATAGGCCTCTGGCTTAAAAATATAAAATATATATTTATTTTTTATATTTTATTGTCTTTAAACTGTCGTTTGGTTTTTCAAATTCAATTAAAGCTTTCCTCCAATGTATATTTAATTTTTGATTCAATGATGGGATCCGTTTCTGAAAAAGTAATAAACTTAACGAATATGTAAAAGATATTTTTTATTTTTCATCACTTTTATATGTATCAAAAAAATATTGTGACTTTCAATTCTTACAACATGTTCAAATTTATTATTTTTTATATAGCGAAATGATT
>JBDJHY010000102.1:13600909-13614122 GCA_039654485.1 Withania somnifera | reverse complement strand
AGAAGCAACAACAGAAGATTATTACGTAAAGATGAATCTTTCTCTATTGGAAAAATGAAGAGTAGCAGCACAAGTTGGAGGCCTGTTCTTGAGAGCATTCCAGAGGATCACTAATATAAAATGTTCAATTTTATCATATTAGGGTTCTTTAAAAATATTAATAAATATATTATTTTTAAAAAATTTAATACGAGTATAGTAATATTTTTGAGAGACCGTATAAATATCATAGCAATAATATGCTGACTTTCTCTTCCTTTTTCTCCCTTTTTATCTTATTACAGCAACAATTTTTAGATGTTGTTATACCACAGTCTGGTCTTAAGTTTTTTTCTTCTGTGCGGCGTCCGGGCGTAGGAATGGCAATGCTGCGGGGTGGGTGGGGAAGGGATGGTTTTTAGGCTATGCGGGGCTGATGCGGATTTAAAAATATGCGGGGCGAAGTGGGGTGGGGCGGGTTGAAATAATTCTTTAAAAAAATTAAAATGCAGGGCGAAGTGGGGCGGGGCGGGTTGAAATAATTTTTTTAAAAAATTAAAATGCGGGGCGGGGCGGGGCAGGTTGCGGGGCGGGGCGGGGCGGGGCGAGTTGCGGGTCTTTGCGGGTTCAAACAAAATAAAGCTAGAAAACAAGTTTTTCCATAAAATAAAGATTTCTTTTATTAAGAAACTTCATATACATCAAATTACGAAGTAGTATTCCCAGAAAGTAACTAAATGTGGTAATAAAATATACACTCACAACAAGCAAAAATTAAGAAAAATAATTTATCTAAGCTACACACCTACAAATATGAAAAAAATTTAATAGTAAAAATTATGTGTAATCTAGTAATTCAATTTTGAAAGTGAAGTAAATAATATAGGGCGGATTGAAAACACATAAAAATGTCTCGCGCCCCATACCCCTCCCCCCTCCCCCCTCCCCGCTCCATTGCCATCCTTAGAGGTAGATAGTTTTTGTTTCTTTGTGTTATATGTTTAGAATCTCTATGCCATGGATATAGAGAGTATATGCTTACAAACAAAGAATAAGATATTGTAAATGTCATGCTACTTGTTAAACTGGTCAGGAGAAGATTGCAAGGGTTGACGGAAGATAAATATATGGGGATGTGTTTGTTGTTGAGGTGTCTACATTTTGTGTCAAGTACAATATTGTAGAACCTAATTTTGATGAGTCGTGTGTTAACTCTAAAAGATCACGGCGCAAACCTGTTAATTATACTGTCTTTCATAATTATCGTGTTGAAGTATTTTGCAAAATAATTAATTGAAAATTGCAAGAACTTAATGATCGTTTTAATGAGGTGACAACTGAGTTGCTTTATGAAGTTGCTTGTTTGAATTCGGTAGATTCGTTTTCAAGTTTTGACATTTGGAAAATAATGACAATGATTGAACTATCCCCTGATGACTTTGAAAAACTTAGTATGCGTGCACTTAAAAATCAACTTGCAAATTACATTATCGATGTTCGCAATAGCGATAAAAGTTTCTCTGGTTTAAATGAACTTTGTGATCTTTCAAAAAGATTGATTCAGACAAAAAAGCATTCATGTTATCCTCTTGTATTTCGTTTGGTGAAATTTGTTTTGCTTTTGCCAGTTGCAACTGTTGTTTGAAAGAGTTTTTTCGACAATAAAGTTTATTAAGAATGAGTTGCGTAGTCGAATGAATAATGAGTTCTCGAGTGGTTGCATGATTCCTTTTATGGAAAATGATGTGTTTAATAATGTTTCAACTGATGATATTATTTCATTTTTTCAAGCAATGAAACCTTGTTGAGTAGTATTGTATGTGCTTGAAAATTAGTAGCAGGACAGTGATATCTTTTTGGAGTTTGTACTTAGTTACCTTGTGTTAAACACATTGTGAAGGATTAATGTTTTGTTGTACTTAGTACCTTAGTTTTGGATTGACACATAATAAAGGACTCACCTTTTTGCTTTACTGTTATTAGTTTTGTTAATTTCAAGTCTTTTGCGACTGAACTAATTTTTGTACCTATAGACTATATACTATTATATCCCCCAAGGCTATGTTTTGTTGGCTTATTCGCACATCTATATTAATTATTTTTTGAACCCCCTAAGTGAAAATTCTGGATCCACCACTAACAGAAAGTGTTCAATTGATTCAACTGAACTCAGTACTTTTTATTTGACTCGTAGATAATGAACACATGTGTAAAACAAATTATGCTTGTGTGTATATATTTACTAGATTTATTTTGAATCACTAGCTACAAATCTTAACTTCGAGGTTTGGTAATTATTTATTGAAATAAATATAGGACTTAGCAAACATAAATAACTAATTATCCTAATCAGCTTAGGTTTCAAAAAATTATAATTTATATCTTCTCTTCTCCAATTAAATACAATTTATAATCTCTCTTCTCCTCCCCCTCTCTAGTCACTCTCCTCTTTATCTCTCCCAATTTCCCTCAGCCTACACCCCCTCCCTCTATCTGGTTGTCTCTCTTCTCTCTCTTTCTTTTTTTTTTAAGTTCAGTTGATTGTATCATTAATTGTATCAATTTTATAAAAAAAACAAATTGTATTTGTGAATACAAATTAAAAGAGAGAAGTGAAAATACAAAGGAAAAAAGAAGAGTGAAAATACCAATAAAAATAAAAAGATTTTATAAAATTATTTTCGTTGATACAAATTGAAAGAGAAATGAAAATATAACATACAAAGGAGAAAAAGAAGAGTGAAAATACCAACAAAAAAAATTATAAAATTACTTTCGTTGATATAAATTTAAAGAGAGAAAAAAAAAAGTAAAAATACAATAAAAATAAAAAAAAAAAGGCTACACAAATACGTGTTACAGCTTGTAGACAAAGAAAAGTAATAATTAAAAAAAAAATTGTATTTGTTAATACACCTATACAGTGGGATTGAAAAGTTGCCCTTATTTATTCAATGATTGAATGGACCCTAATTATGTGATACATTTTGAAACCAAAATTTGAGGTAGTGTAGCAGAGAGTTCTCTTGTACTTGGTGGCGTCTTGGAAAGCTCTTCCCATGGAAGGAATATATTGAAGCTGACAGATAATAAAGTATTAAGAAAAACTAAAAATAGAGATCATGTAACTTTACAGAAAGGCAATACTTATAATTACGATTTATTATAGCATTATCTAGAAGAAACAATGGAAAGATTAAATCAACAAAAGTCCATTTGTTAGTCAAAGACGAAATATTTGTGAATGTTTATATGTTCTTTTCAGCAAGTAGCAGCTCTTGTTGAAACTGTCTGGCAAGACTAAATTAACTTATTTTAGTCTTTACTACTTAACCCATACTTTCTGCCTCATGGCTCCAATTTATAACAAAAGATGTAAAAAAAAACTGGGGGTTTTCCTTTTTTTTTTTTTTTTTTTTTTTTTTTTTTGTGAAGTTGTTCAATTGATATATAAAAGATAAGGTTAGGGAAAGGTTGTATGTTATGGCCTCAATAAGTAATCCTAAAAGCAGAAAGATTTAACTAAATGAAATTATTTAGAGCTTCAATTTGAAGTACATTCTATTCTATTTTCTTTTCCATTAGTGGATAGTTTTCTCTTAGTTATATGGCTTTTTTAATAGGATATCGATAACAAATTCAACAGACAAATCGGTAAATAAAACGCGAGATCGTTCTAGAGAATAGCGTTTTTGCAGAGTAGTGTAGTTTTAATGTACGTGAGGCCAACAGATAGCTTGCATATGATCCATTCTCTTTCAAACAAACGTATACTACAGAGGAAATGTGTCATCCTCTTCAGCTCCCAGCATTTTGAAAAACTAATCCAAAACAAGAAAATAAAACTTAACAAAAAGAACTTCCAACTTTCACTCAGCAGCAGCCTAAACAAAAAAAACTATCTGTGGGAAAATCACGATATCAATTTTATTACCAAAAAATGGTATAAATGCTATCCGCTGGAAAAGACTAGCTTGACAGTGCCTTTGGATGTAAATAAACAACAGGTAGTCCAACAAAAGGGACATCAAAAGTACTAAAATCCTTTATTCCCTTCTCAAGTTTCTCTATTGAGAAGATCCCTCACTTTATGCTGTCATCTTCCCGCAATTAAGCAGGCAGCTTGTAAACGTGGCCGAATTATCAAAGTGATCCTCATTGCTTTGTCAACTGACGAAGGACGTACTGAAGAATACCTCCATGGTTGAAATAAGCCAATTCCACCTGTACAAGATAAAAGATCTTGAACGTCAATATCTTACCTAAGAACTAATGAGTGGTGAAGGAGAAACTATATGGGATAATTTCCAGCTGTTGTGACAGTATGCAACAGGAATAGGTGGACAACACATGCAGGATAACGGAGATCCCATCTCTATCTATATCGCCTTATGTAATTTAAAAGTTATATCATGAAATGATAGATTCAGATCTTCCATTACTTATTTGACCATCGAAGCTAGTCTAAATAGGGATAAGCATTTTCCTTCTTTTTTGACGGTGATGAAAGACGTTCTTATTTTGTACATCACATAATCATCTTTCAATAATTGTAAATGTAAACGTTGATTCTAACTACAAAGGATGAATCATGATTTACTATTCAAACAATAATCACTACTATTACGCTCCAATCCCAAACTAGTTAAGGTTAGCAATATGAGTCCTCATTAGCCATGTTGCTCTGTGGGACAAAGTCAGAATCCAGTAACCATGATTTACTGCCCATGTGAAGTCAGAATTCACCAATACACCTTTTAGTTAAGTATATCTTATAATGACGCTTCGATCCCAAACTAGGTGACTATATGAAACCTCTGTATCAAATTGGGCACATTGCATTTTACTACTAACTAATGTCTGAACACCAAAAGCAAAAAGATATTGATATTCCATGTTCAAGTTCTGTAAAAAGACCCACAATTAAGGGCCCCAATTAAATACACCAAAATGACTTCAAGAATAAATTAATTTTATTTTCGCCTTTCCTTCAGCACTATAGGCAAAGACGTGAATAAACGTTGAAGAAACTCAACGCTGTCAAAGAGGCAACATCTTTATCATGCAAAGCAATTGTCACATCAACATTTTTCACACAATGAAAGACCAGGAAATAAGATCAATAACTGAAAACAAGAGTGTGTCAGATATACCTCAGTGTCGAACCGAACGATGCAAGTGAAGGATTTTCCAGTATCTGTTCGTACAGTAATGTCTTGACCAGGGCGGATCTCACTAATATTTTCTGGAAGATCAATGGTATATCGCTCGTGACCTGTCAATCCAAGTGTATCTGCATCCTCTCCAGCCTTAAAACAAAGAGGCACGATACCCATTCCTACCAAGTTGCTGCGGTGAATCCTCTCAAAGCTCTTAGCAATTACAGCTTTAACTCCCTGTTAAAGTGTTTTTTTGTAGTTAGGAAATCCTAAGGTAAAAAAGAAAAATATGGGATCCACCAAGTCAAGAAGAAATGCTCAAGAAACCCACCAACAACATTGGGCCCTTGGCAGCCCAATCTCGGGAACTTCCACTTCCATATTCAGCTCCAGCCAAGATAATAGTGCTTTGCCCAGAAGATTTGTATTTCTAAAGGAATCATGTGTTTAAGAAGTGTCAAGATAAAAAAAGAAAAAGTGAAATGCACAATGCGAACTCTATCCTTGAAGAAGAACCATTAAAAAACAGAGGAAGGGAATTACCATTGCAGCATCAAACACAGATAGCTTTTCTCCCGAGGGAATGTGAACCGTCTTTGGACCAACTTCCCCGTTTAACAGCTTGTTTACAAGGCGGATATTGGCGAAAGTACCCCTAGCCATAATTTCATCATTACCACGACGGCTACCATATGAGTTGAAGTCCCTGCGATCGACACCCCGCTCCATAAGGTACCTAGCTGCAGGGCTATCTTTATGAATGCTTCCGGCAGGTGAAATATGATCTGTAGTAATACTGTCACCAAAGTTCAGCAAGCAGTAGGCATCCTTCACTCCATGGGGTCCAGGAGGATCCATGGTCATACCCTTGAAATATGGTGGCTCATGAATGTATGTAGACTTAGGATCCCATGAGTAAAGCTTTGATGTTGGCACAGACAATTCATTCCACATGGTATTTCCCTTTGTAATAGCTTCATAGGTACTCTTGAACATGTCTGGTAATACACTTGATTGAACTACCTAACAAGGAAAATTCTTGGTAAATTTACTCTTTTCGTTATTGATCATGGTTACATAAGCATATAACTTCACGCACACCTCAGCAATTTCTTCAGTTGATGGCCATATATCCCTGAAGTACACCTCCTTACCATCCTTTCCCACTCCTATTGGATCTTTCTCAAAGTCAATATCAACCTGCAAAGCATTTGGTAGTTCTCATCAGTGACACAAGTACACATGATAAGGAACAATTAATTTTGACATGTTAAACATTCATGATTATTTTTCACAATATTAGAGACAAGACCAATATCAGAACATGCATGAAATTCAATGGGGAATATAGCTTTTGAGCCCAGTTTTTTTTAATTATATTTGTGCTCCTGGGAGCAACAGCTTGCACCAGGCTGAGTAATATCTAAACACATTCCAGGTAAGCCATTTATGGCCCTGCCTAAAGCACGACGCCTTTCATTTACTAAAAATGCATAATCCCTTTTTGAACTTGAAATATGTCCTTTCCTACTCTCACTTTCTATAATAACATTAAGGTACAAGTAACTCTCCAGATGAATTCATCATATGACTGTAAGTGCATTTACTTACAGTGCCAGCAAGAGCATAGGCAAGCACCAAAGGAGGTGAAGCAAGATAGTTTGCTCTTGTCAGGGCATGGACACGCCCCTCGAAGTTTCGATTTCCAGAGAGTACAGCAGCAGCAACAATGTCTGCAGAATATATGCATTTTGCGTTAGTCAAACGATATAGCAAAATGATCATGACCTAGAATGAGTCCAGATAGTAATATTTTAAATTATAATCAATTGTCTGGACTTGCCATTCTCGGTTATGGCAGAAGCAACAGATTCATCCAAGTCCCCCGAGTTCCCTATACAGGTGGTGCAGCCATAGCCAACAATATTGAAACCTTGCTGATTTAAGTACTTCTGTAGCCCACTGTTTGTGCAGAAAATAACATATTACAATGTTTTCAAATAACAATGGTCTGGGTTAGTAGAAACTTTCTTTCAGAAACTTTCAACCAATACCTCTGGAGTAAATATTTTGTAACAACACCAGAGCCTGGAGCAAGGCTTGTTTTAACCCATGGTTTGACCTGGAAAATAATCAGGAAGAGGGATACAATGGCATGCCTAAACTTATAATCAAATGGAAAGGCAAGTATATGGAGTAGAACTAACATATAGACCCAGTTCAGAAGCCTTTTTGGCAACCAGAGCTGCTCCTAGCATAACGCTGGGATTGGATGTATTTGTGCAACTTGTGATAGCAGCAATCACAACACTGCCATGTTTAAGTTCTGCAGGTTGCCCATGGAAGGAAAACTTAGCCACTTTATTTTGCACCTCTTTTGGCACAGCAAATCCCTGCATTAACATTGAACAAGATCGATTAGCATTTCCAGATGTCAGAAGCTGGGGTTGGATACTTTATAGTCTCACATAAATTTATTTTACAAGTTGATAAACCAAGAACACTAAATGGTAAATATCAAAATGAATAGCTCGCCCACCTTGAATCCAACTTTATTGTCTAGGCAAGCATGCCAGTCAGACTTCATTTCTTTCAAGGGCACACGGTCATGAGGTCTATAAAGGATTAAAAGCATGTTATATCAACCAACCTTATAGCACATTTTGCATCTTAAATCAGAATTTATCCAAGCCAGAAAAATACCTCTTTGGCCCTGACACGCATGGTTCAACATCAGCAAGGTCTAGGTTCAAATAAGAAGAGTACACTTTTTCTTGTTGAGGCTGAAACAAATTTTTAAGAATGAAAGGGAAAGTAAGAATGATCAATAGATTAGATAGTAATCTTCATTCATTTGCCAAATAAAGATTCTCATACTGAAACTGGAGCAACCACAACTGAGGCAGGAAAGAAAATACCTCATTATAATCGACAAACATTTTATTTGCACGGAGATATGCCTCTACCATTCCAACCTAATTTTGTCTCGGAGGGTTAGCCATGTATAGAGAAGAATTTTCACTCTATCTTCACTTAAAAGCGGATGTCTGAATACTTACTGTTTCATCACTTCTCCCTGTTAACTTAAGATATTGCAGGGTAACATGATCTACAGGGAAGAAGCCCATTGTTGCACCATATTCAGGAGACATATTTGCAATGGTGGCCCTGTCAGCCAATGAAAGTCCACTCATTCCCTCACCTACATGAAAACAGACAAGTGTAAAAGTCTGTCTGGTGGACCTATTAAGAAATGATTACACTATTTGCATGGGAAATTAGTCGAAGTTCATATATTTACCATAGAATTCAACAAACTTCCCAACAACACCATGCTTCCTCAGCATTTGAGTGACAGTCAGGACCAAGTCAGTGGCAGTTACACCATTTCGCAATTTCCCTGATAGCTTGAACCCAACAACTCCAGGCAACACCATACTCATTGGCTGCCAATATCCATAAGAAGCATTATAAAAGTGCCATCCACAGTGCGTACTTGTCATAATTTAAAGTGAGCATTACCTAGACAGCAATCCTTTTTTCAAACATAGATCAAATAGACAAACAGGAAAGAAGCAGAACCAAAGGAAAGGCAGTATTTTTTGATTGATAGAGGCAATATAGGAAAAGGTAGTAGTGTTTTCTGCTCATATTACGTGAACACAGTGCATACTATTATATGATAAGGTAAAATAACATCCCATTCTGACTTGATCTGATTTTTATTGGAAGATCGGCTACATGCACTAAATGCTGAACGGAAAAAGTACAACCAAAACTCATTTTTAACAAGTTAAGATCCCACCCGACCCCACGAACCTCTTCTGCCTTTCTCAAGCATAAAATAATGAAAATTTAGTCTTTCGCTTTTTGCCAAATCGACACAGGAAACTAATTGAATTCATTAACTGCATGATTACTCATTAATGACTTTCTTCATTTGGATGACTTCATGAATCACCGAAATTGGCTTTCATGAATACATAAAATTTCGGGAAGAGCCCAAAAAACATAAGTAGAAATGGGTCAATGGATGCAATGTAAACCTATGTTGTGCATCTGTAAGGAAAGAAGAAATACAACATCAGGTAAATGAGGAAAGGAAAAGCCCTACATAATCCACTACCATGCTCCTCTCTAATCTAGAGAATTCAGTGTAGAGTAAAACTTTACTCCTTAGCTCCAACTTGGCATGGTTCATGTTCAAATAAGGAGAAAATATTTGCCAACATATTTCTCGTTAAACCATGTAACTTTATACACATATTGACGTTCCTTCATTAACTTCTATATGTGACATTCATATTCTACACCAGAAAAAAGTTTGACAAAGTGCAGACATGAACATATGTCAGAAGAGCAAAGTGGGACACCTTAGCATAACGGCATAACTATCTAATCTTCGCAGCAACACACGAATAAACCAGGATTCACAAAGGGATAGAAGGATGAGCATCGCACTCAAAGCTTCATACCTGGCCAAGCATTGCAGCTTCTGCCTCAATACCTCCAACACCCCAGCCAGCAACTCCTAGCCCATCAATCATGGTGGTGTGGGAATCTGTTCCGACAACGCTATCTGGGTAGAGCAAGCCTTCCCTATTAAAGACAACCCTTCCAAGATATTCAAGATTCACCTAAAATTACATTGCAGAAAGATATTATCAGTTTAGCAAATGCACCATTTCAAAAGCGGAAATCTCACTCCATATCTGCTAATGACGGAAGAAAAGTAAGAACATATAAAGTTGAGAAGTCAGGATTCAAGAAATAGATAGAGCCCAGCACAACTACCACATTCAACAAATCCAGCAGCACAAGCAGCTAGGTCACTTCAGTTTACAGGTCCAATACCTGATGCACAATACCAGACCCAGGTGGAACAACAAGCATGTTCTGGAAAGCATTGGATCCCCACTTAAGAAAGGCAAATCTCTCCTTGTTCCTTTGGAATTCAAGCTCCATATTAGCCTGGACAGCATTTTCTGACCTCGTCACATCAACTTGAACTGAGTGATCAATAACTAGGTCTACAGGTACCTGGAATGATATTCCCAAAAAAAAATCACCATGAAGTGGGATGATTTTCATTCTTGAGGATTAAAAGAACTGTAACCAAGGAACTTGAGCATATAAGCCGTTAGTGATGAATAAGAAAATATGTTGACAGTGCAATTGACTTAACAAAAAAATATAAAAGCAACTGACAGCATTCCACTGCCTTTTGTGTTTCAGCATTAGTTATCACTGTTATTTAGAGAACTCAAATGCTTTACTATTCCTAGAGGTGACTTGACCGCGTTCTTTTTGCATAGTTCAACAAACTTTATCGCAATGCACTAATTAGAATGTATCATACCAATGGATTGATCTTATCAGAATCACTGCCAAGGTTGTTCATGGCATCACGCATGCAAGCAAGGTCCACCACAGCAGGTACACCAGTAAAATCCTGCCAACACGAAAAATTAATCAGATAAAAGCCAGTGGTCATCACATTGCACTCTTTTTTCTTTCCCCTTTTATGTTGAAGAAAAGCAAAATCCTAGTACCTGCAGCAAGACACGGGCTGGCTTAAAGGGTATCTCCACAAGCTTAGGTGCAGAATTTTCCCAGTCAATAATCTTTTCAACGTCTTCCTTCTTCACTTGAAAGTTGTCACAATTACGGATTGCTGATTCGAGAAGAATTCTAATAGAATAGGGTAGCTTGTCTGTCACATAGGAATCAACATACCAAGAAAAGACAACAATCAAACACTTTGAAGTTACTAAACCATTAAGAAAGAAACAGATCAAAATTGAATATAAAAATGTATTAAGGGTCTGCCAAAAAGATCTTCAAAAAAAAAGAGAACATGGCCTGAAAAGTTACCAATCCTGGGATCACTGAGACCAGGTAGGCTATAGAACTTTCCAAATTCACCACCTCCAGGCTTTGGAAGAATAGTTAGGATTCCCTTAAATGGGTTCTCTGCAGCTGAATCCATCATACAAAAAAAGAATCAGATTCTTGATTTTCTTTTCTAATGAGAATTGATTCACTCACAACTACTCTTAGTAGTACTTGTAACAAATAGTCTTTAAAGCTTTTGTGAAATAACCAACCACAAACTCAAAGAATAAAAATAAAATATTTTGGGTCAACTTCAAAAGTCTCTCCAACAGTCCCACTCACAGGTCCCCACCACCATGTTCCACTAACCTATGTCCCAATTCAAACTATTACTACCTCCGTTTACTTTTACTATTTCATGTTTAACTTCATGAGAGTTGGTTTGAGTAATCTCGAACCTAAATTGTATTAAATTAATTTAATATTTAAAATATAAATTTCATTATAGCCAAAACTATATATAAAAATCACTGTATAAGTTGTCTGTCTTCTTATATTAAAATAAGAAGAAAAAATATATTTCAAATATTAGTTAAAGTTTATACCAAGTCAATGAATCATAGCATAAGAGGTAAAAGGAAGGATGGAATATTACAAATAAGGCATATGCTTCCGATTTACTTTTTCCGAATTAAATCCAACAGATTAACTAATCAAAAACAAATCTCGATTTCTGAGACGTTTATGGATCAACGATAACTAAAGAGAAATTGTGAAAGACAAAAGTACCCATGGTAGCGAGCTTGCGATGAAAACCGTTGAGAGCAGGGGCAGCAGTTCTGATCTGAGCAGTAAGACTGATCGGAGACTTCCAATCAACACGGTGACTCCACCGGGGAACTGACCGGAGCGTGGATGAATAACGCTGTTGATTACAGAAAGAGGAAACAATCCCGGAACAACAAGGCGCGTGAGCAGTGGAAGCAACTGGCCTTGAAACAGAAGAAGATGATGCTCGCAATAGTGAAGAAGCAGCAGAGGATGAGTACTTACGAGCTGTATTACTATACATGACTCCACTCAACTATATATATATATATATATATAACAAAAATCAGTTACACCTAGGGATGCGTGCCGCATGCATAAAAACAAAAAAGAGGAAATTGCTGAAGAAGATGAAGATGAAGATGAAGATGAAGATGAAATGAAGATTTATGGTGATTTGATTGAGAGAGAGAGAGAGAGAGAGAGAGAGAGAGGAGGGGGGGGGGGGCCGGGGGGGAAAGGGGATTCTGAAATCATTGAAATGGTAAGGTAGCGGCACATGAAATGGAGCATAAAAAGCTTAAATGGAGAGGAGAGGAGTGGGAAGAAAAATATATGAATATGATTAGGTCAAATTTATCTATTTATGCGCTACCTTGTTTTGACAATACAAAATTAAGAAAATTTTTAACTGCAACATACTTTTTGGCATTTGAAAATGTCAATTTGTCTAGGCATCTTTTTTTTTTTTTTTTTTTCCTTTTCTAAGGAGCTATTATATTCTTTTTAACCCAAAAAGAAACTTTGGCCACTTAAAGAATTTGCTTTCCATTGTGCAAAATCAAAAAGGAAATATTCTTTTATTCTGTAAATTAACACTATCACTTATTATGATTTTAAAATTATTTTTAATAGAAGATCTTTATTTTATACATCAAAAAAATATAAAAAATATATTTTTATTATAATCAAGAAATTTTTACTTTTCACTAAAAATGCATGAGTTTTGATGGAAAAATTGAATATATTTCATTTTCAACTGATTATTGTTCGCAATTTATGTTTTTACAAGTAGGATAAAGTTAATTTACAAATCACTTTCTCTAAATTTCACTTGTCAAATTACTATAAGTATGTTAATTTTTATTAAATGAAAAAAAAAGTGATTTAATTGTGAAAATTTATTATTATTACCTTAAGACATAAAGAAAAGCTTATACACGTCTGTAATGTGAAATCAATTTTCATTTGTCTTTTCTTTTTTTTTTCCCCTTATGAAAACTCCATGTAATGGTTATTGTAGAAGTGCAGCTAAAAGGACACTCTGGCCCAATTAAACTAAATTGGGCCTGAAGAGAGTAGGCCCACATTACCAACGGTAATATCAATAAGTGGCATTCACTGCAGTTAAAGACTCCCTAATGAGGAGGAGTTATATATGGAAGATGTCACCCTGAATATAGGGGGGAGTT
>JBDJHY010000102.1:13581176-13595706 GCA_039654485.1 Withania somnifera | reverse complement strand
TGGGAGGGGGGAATGGGGTTGGGGGCCTGAGGACGGATTAGTGGGGGTGCAGTGTGGGTAGAGGGTAAAAGAAATTTTAGTTTGTTTTTTTTTTCGGAAAAAAAAAATAAAATATTTAACATTGAAACTTGTTTTTCTACTTCAATTAAGGAGGTCATTTTCCTTAATTTGAAGAAACTTATTTTTCTAGGAGAAACATTTTTTAAAATTTTTAACCAAACGAACATGAGAAAAGAGCTGACACACCCTAAAAGTTTATTTCTTTTTTTAAAAATATCAAATCAACTTAAGCTTTCAAGAAAATATATAAAAAATAATTCATGATGAGAAAATTCAAAATACAATAGTAACATGGGAACAGAAAAACTAAAGAACTAGACGACTTAAAACTTTTCTTAGTATAGATCAGGACAAAATCGAAGGCATAGAGCATCATCTACAAAGAGCTTCAAGCTCTAAATTACAAGAAGACAGAACTACAGTAACCACTCTCCTTCACAACTAAAACAGAGAAATGGAGAGACTGGTAAGAGAAAGTTGCAGTGTCTGTTACTTGCCTTTATGGTAGCCACTACTGCTCAGAGGCAGATACAGGAGTTCTTTTCACAGAAGGATTATAGACGCTGAACTCACCGAAGTCTCTTCTACCACTGGCAAAAATATGTGCCATGTCAGTGCCTTTGAACAAATAAAAAGTATTTGTCACCAAAAAAGATTATGCATTTCTCATAAACCCAAAATCCACAACTAAACTATGATCCGTGATCTATGCCTCTACGAATGAGGATTAACAGCTTCAACACTTCACATGGTATAAAGATGCAGCAGACAAGATATATGCATCTGACCAAAACAACAATGGAATCTTCCATTTTAAGGTTACGGGAAGAAAAATGATAAGAAAATGGTGCTAGTTTTTGAGACAGAAGGAACGACATGCATATTTCTTAGATGCACCAACTCTCATTTCGCCAAGAAGTTATCTATCCCCGAAAATGAAAAATTCACTACTTATGGATATTTACGCTAGCATATGTCGTTGGGACTGATTTTATTCTGTAACGTGTCCATTTACTATATATCTCAGTGTGTCATAATCACGCTCTACTAGCATAACATTTATACTAAAACTCCTCAAACAAACTACAATTTTTATCTCTTATCTTGTGGTAGTAAAGCTAAAATGATTGTTAAATGGAAGGCCAAATATCATTTTATATTTGATCGTATAAAATCCTATTTCACTTAAGAAGATCAATTGTTAGACGGTGATGACAGTGCATTCCTAACCTGTGCATTATATCCCAGCCAGCAGGTAAGAATCGTGGATGAACAGCTTCAACAAAAACTTGTCGCCATCTCTGACAAAATTCACGAATTCCCTCCTCCCCATGTTCCTTGAGTAGATGATTAACAACTTGCTTACCATGTGGTCCATGTCCTAATAGTGAGAGCTTTGAGTCTCGTTTGGATGATACACTAGCATTTATATTATGAATGAAATTACCAGTGCCATTAGACACATTACAGCTTTCATCAGCAAATGACTCCGGAAGAATATCATGTTTCACCAAGGATTCACTTCCGAGAGAGACATCATTATTATGAACAATAGAAGGCTCTCCATTGACCCCAAAATTTGAATCACTAACATTCATGTCCTCTATTGTTAAAATGTTGGCATTTTCTTCATTGTTGCTTGAATTATCTAAAATTTCCTCTGGCGGAGATGCTTTTTTGGCTTCCTTGTTATCTAGCTTATCATCTGGTGTGATACTTCTACCAGAATCATTGCAAGCTAACTTTCTCTTTTTCTCGTATCGTCTTCTCCTATTAGGACTGATCCCAATTAACAAAGCTCTTTCGAGATCTTCATCAGAAACTTCTCGTCCACCATAATAGTTCCTGACAATCTACAATAACAAAGACAATAAGAAAGTGTTCGCCATTAGCAGTTTTAAACTAAGTACTTCAGCGAAGAATTGAAAGGATTACTTAAATTGATTACAGACGTCAGAACAAGATTTTAAGACAACCTAAAACTCTGCAAAGAAAAATGGAAGTGATTGCATTATGCAAAATTCAGCAAGTGCTTCCAAAGTAACTCATTCAAATTTAAGTCATTAAACTAGCTATTGCAGAATCAAAGGACGCAAGTTACAAGCGAGAGTAAAGTAGAAATAACAACAGAAACAGAAGTAAAGGATAATATAAACATTTCGTCTCCAGTCTAAAACATCTAACAAGAGAGAACTGTATCACTATTACCATTGAGTGGTGTATATTTCTCAGCGAAGAACTGTTAGGCTTTATTTTGACAACTGAGCCAAGCTTTTTGTCAGGTCTTCTTCTTCTTTTCCATTTATGATGATAAGATAAGCCCGTCACAAGTTCATGCACAAAGCAATTGGTGTCACCATATCAAAGCACTTGATGGTGATTGACAAGGTTCAACATTTTGGCTTAAACACAAAGATTTTGCACCTTGTCATATGCTAGCCTTCTTGATAATGAACTTAGGAAAAATTACCAGATACTGAAAACTCTCTTCTAAAGGGTAACAATTTTCTCCATCTCAGTAATGGAAAATATAACCATTACGAGTGGACGAATTGGCCATCAAACAACAGTTAACTACTCCACATAAAATAGGGCAGCAAAAGGAAAAGGAAAGGGGATAGAAAAGGAACAAACAAGAATGAAAGAGATCAAGGATGAAAGCGAATTAAAGATGAGAAGTTCACAATTTCAGTCAGTAGCAGAGAAAAGCAAACCTGGAGGGGTGTCAGACAGATTATGAAATTAGATATTGATAGAACTGGAACATAAAGGATGAAATTCATACTATTGAATAACTTAACTATGAATGTAATTCAATTGAAAGTATTTTCAAAAAAAAATTACAGAAGTGCACTATCTGGACTTCAGCCATATATTTAATACTGAGTTGTCTCCTATCATAAAAAATTTGGAACTATATACTTTTTCACACTTTTAACATCTAATTATGCTTTTCTTTTATAAAGTTCAACATCTAATTATGCTAATATTTCTCGTCTTAGTATTAATTACAAAATGTTATCTATTTAGTTCTATGATATTTAATTATATTTACTAGTCTACGTGAAGGAGAAACTTGGAGTAATTGGTAAAGTTATTGGCAAGTGATCGGGAGGTCATGGGTTTGAGCCTTGGAAACAGCCTCTAGCAGAAATGCAATGTAAGACTACGTACAATAGACCCTTGTGGTCAGGCCCGACCCCGGACCCCGAGCATAGAGAAAGCTTAGTGCATCGGCTGCCCTTTTTTTTATTTAGTAGTCTATATAGTCAAGACATGGTACAATCAAATATTGAACCATCATAAGTCATTGACCTTCAAATATGAGGATTACCCATTGAACATAAACTAGCATTTCCCTCTTAGGGTTAAGTTAAACCGTCTCTGCTTAAAATTTGAAGAACGTTATAGTTGACACTAATGGCAGTAACATGGTTAGTGAGGATGCATATATCCAACCCCAACTGTTCGGAACTGAGGCTTAGTTGTTGTTCTAGTTGGCACTAGCAACAAACTGATCTGGTTTTGTTATCAAACACATTTAGTGTCTATCCGCCAGATGCTAAGTTTTGATTAATCTACTTCATAGGTCCATTAAGCGATATACACGACACCACCACCAAGAGAAAAGAATACTTATGGTTACAAGCAGTTGTATATCTACAGAAGAGCAGTTTAATCTAGGCATTGGTTTTAGCAAATTAAGCAATACAATATTAAAGATTTTTTTATATTAGCTAAGGGTATATGTATATACTAAATATGCTAAACTTTCATACCATTATTAGTTCTTCTCGGCGCCTGGCTGGCATTCTTGACCCGTGGCGTAGTAACGCCATTGCTGCTGTACGCAACTGCAAAGGAGATACTCCTTCCTCCTCTAAATTTAACTTTGGCACAGATGACTCTGATGAATTCTGATTTTGATTGGAATCAACTATTCGACGAACAAAAAGTGGTATCCCATATTCTATAGCTATCTTTCTCTTATATTTTTCAGCCGCAGCATGAGCAACTTCATGGCAGTCCACACAAAGAAGAACGATATCATGAGAGCGATGACTCTTTAAATGCTCAGGGAAGTGCATTCTATAGCATGAAGGTATTATCCGATAACGTAAATAGTGATTTCCTTCACCACAGCCAACACAAATATTTCTCTTACTTTGGATGTAAAAATCATTGCCCTCGTCTTCAGGGCGACCTTTAGGTTCAAAAAGAAGCATTATAGCAGGAGGGTCCTCTTCAATAAGTTTTGCCAAACTCCGATTGACGTACCTGCAACAAGGTTTCAGAGCCTATCTTAACTTTAAGTATCAATCATTGAAGAAGACAAATAGAAAACAAAAAAGGGGTATTTCACTAACCATTCAAGTTTTCTACGATCACAATAACATAATAATCTTCCATCATTTGCGTAAATCCTACAATTATGGTAAACAGGAGATTTGCAAGAAAATTTCTGGACAAACAACTTCCGAGAAGCCTTCTTAGCAAATTGCTTGGAATTTTTCAGTCCATTTTGCTTGAAAGCAGATCTAATTGGCATCTTAAAGCTAGTTTGGGATAGTAGAGCATAGTTGTATACAGAAAGAGGACAACTCCCATCCGACCCAAGGCATTTTTGAAGAATCAACTTATAATTGTCATCATTCTTTACTGTTTCATCTAGAAACAAGTACTCAAGGTCATCCAAGTGACTGCAAACTACAGGAGAAAGAGATTGAAATAAGCCGCTATTACACTGAGAGTCTAGATTCTGATCGGCTTCTGATATTGTGTTGCATATATCCAATTCTGTTGTAGGAACTTTAGCTGCAAGTGCAATAATGGCATGCTCAGACAAAACATATCTCAGGCTTTCATCATGTACACGAGCCTAGAAAATGCAAATTAAATAAGTAAGCTCAAAGAATATAAGCAAAATATAAAATTTGAAACAGGATTTCAAGAAAAGTGCACCAAATAAATGTTAAAAGTGAAACTATGCGGACGGAAATCTTGAACAACTCGAGATGTTGACCTCTGTATAAGAAGAAAGAAAAAAGACTTGCATAATTGGATATCGTTCAGGAGGCTATTATTGTTATAGACCGTAATTTTCTTCAATAAGTGTCATAGTCGAAATACAGGAAACCCGCTTGTAGCAGTGCTGAAATCATACAAAGGTAAAATAAACAGCAGTGTGTTGGTAATTCCAAATGCAATACTGCAAAAAGGAATCAGGTATGCAAAATTTCTGAAATTACCTTCTAACTATTAGTACCAACTAAGCATTCAACAAGCATATATGGCAATCCTTCAATGCTTAGACAAATACATTCTAGTTATCTCTGAACATTAAGCAGATGAAGCAACTGAATTAAAAAAAAAAAAAAAAAACTGAAAAATCAATACTAACATTTCTCCTCACATTACTAGCCAATTGAAGCAATCTTCAAAATAGAAAAGACTCTCAACTATCACTAAAGGGTCACGTGCTTTCCCTTCTGGTGCCACAACACCTAATTGCCCACTTCTTGGAGAGGAGCACAGAAAGCCCTTTCAAATATCAACCCCTTCTTTAAGGTGAAAGAGTAGATATCAACCCCTTTTTTATCTGACCACTTTGCCCAATTAGTTTCACCACCTATCTCCATCAATAGTAGACGAGAAATGTTCCTTAGATAAGACATCGAATTTTTTCCTGATTACCAGAGAATCTGTCGCAAGACATTATGATGATAAAGAGATTATATTATGATCCAAATACCACTTACCATTAAATCTCTCCAAGCACACAATCTCCTCACGAGTTGATGGAACTAACACCAAAAATGGAAGTAATCAGCAGTCAGAAATCAAGCTGTCAAAAGAAGAAAAGGGGCATAAAAAGAATAGTACCTTCGATTCGTCAGAACTTAACATAAAACTTCCTTGATCAATCTGATAACGGGAGATTATAGATGATGCAACAGACTCTCCTGGGTAAGTTTCACTCTCTTTTGAGAAAAGTTGTAAGCAGATTGCATTGGAACGCCGGGTGGCCTCGAGAACAAAACTGAACTTGTCTTTGAGATGTGATGAATTTTCTGTTACACAAATATCTTCAGGATTTTTTTTATACTTCAGATGAGTCAAATGGTAAAAGGATTACCCTGGAAAAACTTATAATAATAACAAGAACAACTACACCTCAATCCCAAGCTAGGTGGAGCTACCTACATGAGTCCAACGATATCGATTTTGCTCTATTTGATTTCATCACATTCCAATATTCAATAATTTGGTGTTAGAAAACATTAGTTCTCTACAAGTCCTACTAACACACAAGTTCGTCTTAAAAAAGATTCAAAAACCTTTGAAAAATCAACTCTAAAAGTTAATCCTATATCTTCTAGACAGAAAATTTACCACAGAACCCCATCTACCCTAATGTCAAAACGGAGAAATCACCATTCAAATAAAAGAAAATAGCCATTAACCATGGTTATATTACTGTTATATTTAAACTCTGACATATTAGTTCTTTTGCCAACAACTTTTGCATATCAAACATACAATTTTATGATCCTTTTATGGAGAACAACCTTCCTATCAGCATATGTACTCATCACCGAAGCGGAAGTGAAACCTTTCTAATTCACATTGGTAAGTTTAGTTAATTCCAACAGAGTTCTCCAGCAGTAAAGCCCCAAACTATCCACTATCTTTCACTCAGATTATCAGGCATTGCAGATATTGCTTAGGACCTATTCATACTAACCTTAAAAAACCTATGTCACCTTCCAGCAAGGATGCAAATTATACTACGTAATCCCTTCCATATTGTGAGACTGGACATGGATTTTAAAGGTGTTACTTTAACTAGCATATTAAACAAGTTTGGTTATTATAGATTTCACCTCTGAGGTAATGGTACGGACATCGTACACTTTACCCTCTCTAGAACCCATTTTGTGGGAGTTTACTGGGTATATTGTTGTTGTATTATAGATTTGAATGCTTGAACCTAGCAATAGATTTAGACTCTATAGATAGAGGATCGGCTTTTACTTGAGACAAGGGTCTATGGAAACAGTCTCTCCACCTTGTAGGGGTAAGGTCAGTGTACACACTATCCTCCCCAGACCCCACTTGTGTGATTACACTGGGTATGCTGTTGTTCTACGGATAGAGGATAGTAGATTTTCAGATCTATGGTTTTAGTCTATCATTGATGTTTTAGACTCTTTTAGATAGAGGAAACTAGATTCTCAGAGATTTCATGTAAATATGTTTACAGTACTACCTAAGTACTGTTTTGGTTCATTGATACAATATACTGTTACCAATTTCAAGAAAAAGAAACTTGTGAAGGTCATATAAATAATTGCATTAGTAAAATGGTATTAAATATTTTGGGATGCCACAATATAGAAAGAATGTTTACAAATTGTGAAGGCAGAACTATGTAAGTTCCTTCAAATTCCATGTCACATTAGATTTACAGATTTAATAAATGCAAAAGTACTCTTCATAAGTGAAGAGGGCATTAACTAAATAAATAACTATCAGAAAGTTCCTTCACCACCTGCCTACAAGGGCTTGTTTGTATAATAAAAGAGCTAAATAACAACACATACTTCCTCTCAACTTCAGAGATGCTCAATAACCCATAATTTGTGTCCAAATAATAAATTTGCAGAAGTGTATACAGAGAGGATTTCAGCAACCTTTTGACGCACATATATATAAAGTGTAAACACTTTCACATATCAGTCAAAGAGATGGTAGTAGAAGATTAAATTTCATTTGTTTATATAAGTGGAGAGACGTACCAGCATCCTGTTGTTTGAGCTCGCAAAAAAGACGATGAGCAATGTACATCAAATAATGTGCATCAGTTCGAGCATATTGCACCATTTCAGCTGGTAGTGGGCGTTGTCTCCAGTCTTCTTTCTAAAAGTTTTAGAAAAGAATAGAACTGTAGTTTAGATCAAGATTTTGCCAGCTCAACTATAAGAGAGTGCACCAACACTACAGTATAGCATGAGACATGCTCAAATCACCAATGTATCTACGGTATAGCATGAACATGCTCAAATCACCACTGAATCAACTGAAAAACATGTTTTCGGACTTTAGAGGATAACAGCCAGCCAATTTAGGTTCATAAACAGCAGTGTTACCTATTCCAAAGAGAAATAGCTAGTGTTTAACATTCCCATTCAAATTGTCCAGTCTGCTCAGAGCCATTTTAAGTGCAAATCTAGTTTTGCTAAAATTTTAAATTTGAGATGGTAGCAAGAAAGGACAGTACCAGTGCTGCAGTCACACTACCTACATAATCACCCGATTTGCAGCTTTCATCAAACAGTGCCATTATTAAAGGAATTCTTTACTTAAAGGGACACATTTAGTCTTTATGCATCTGTTCTGAGAAAAAGGGAAATCAAAGTAGCATTTTAAGATAGATAAATGCAATCTAGAACCCACACAGCCTTTATTGTATTTCTTTCCAAAATTCTATGACAATATTACACTCTAAGTTCCACTCAGACCTCAAATCCACCAAAATACACACACTGATAATAATAAAGAAATATTGATAAAAATTTCACCCATCACAACTCATCAATAGAAAAGATAGCAACAGCGACCCAGGGAGGAAATAGAACAGTATGTAAAAGCAAATGACTTATCCGGAAAACTTCTTTCTATACCTGCAATAGTTTATTTGCAACAATGCCACAGAATGAATCCAGCAAATATGCCAAAGACCTTTGCGGTTTAGACAGCACATCACAAGCCTAGAATATAACAAAACAACAGCGGCTTAAAACTAAATAAGAAACATCAGTCAACCATACAAAGAAAAACAAACTAGCATCTTCAGTTAAATCTTCACTTCATTAGACAAAACAACATACATTAACTTGACACCTTACCTTTGCAGTGTCAAATAAATTAACAACATATATGTGGAAATCCTTTTGAAGCCAAAGAACATCGTTATCTGCACCATGGAATACCTACAACAAGGAAAACGACACCTTTAGAGGAGCCACTTGAGAACTATTAGAAAGAATAAAAAGATTAGCTATTCTTATAAGCGCTATGCACCACATCTGTGGGTTGTGAAATTAGCATACTGCAACATTTCTAGTACAGTGCCGAGTTACCAGCTTGCAATTTATATATTAAATAAGAAATATAACTGTTAATCAGCATATAAATTAACAAGATCACCTTGCAAATTTTTGGATTGGCAAATACAGGCCGAAGAATTTCCATTTCATCGTGCAGAGCTATTGTATCCACAAGATAATCTTCCTCTTCTGTTGATATCTGCTTAAAACATGCAAACGGAACATTATGATGATATAAATTGTTTTTCCTTAGAAAACCATTTCGCAGTGTTTAGTTGGAATGTAGATAACTTGCGGTGACAGTAGAAGGGAGCAGGGATTGAGGCACAGAAGTGGAGAGTTATTTGCAATTTTCCGGAATCCAACTAGTTCCACTTTAGATTGAATTCCAAAAAACTCCAAACACCTATTTTCACATGTTTCACTCCAAACAACAACAACATACCCAGTATATTACCACACATCGTGGGTCGGGGTTAGAATGTACGCAGTCCATACCTAGGTCAAGAGACTGTTTCTGGAAGAGTCTCGGTTCAAAACAGTACAATATACAAAATATCAAATAAAATCTATACTATAAAATTTAAAATTTAAGAATACAAAAAACGCATAATATACTAGCAATAGCAATGCATAATGGGAAGAAAAAACAATAAGCAATAGGAAAAACAATACGATAACAACAAATGCAAGGCTATCAACAAATATTAAAACTCTAGGAGTCGGACTCTATACCTACGATACTATGACTCATAACCCTCTATGACAACAAAAAAAAAAAAATTTTTCCACGTTGGATTCATATCCAAAACAGTACTCTAATTTTCAAATATCATTTTTCAACTTTTATACAAATACTACTTTTTTTTCTCAAATTTTACTTTTTGTTATGTCAAAACACCCTAAAATTGACAACAATGTTAATGTATCCATAATCCACCAATGACATAAATCTCAGCGTCAAACTTGATCCTTTAGAAAAATACTTTCAACAATAAAATTCAACCTGGAATAGATCTCCATGGAAACATTCTTACGAGACTTGCAAATGGTTACAATTTGGGCAAGTATTGCAACAATGTGAAGCACATGATTAATCAAGAGATGAAACAAAACCTGAATTAGAGCTGTGAACCCCAAAAATGATCTCAAACTATGTTGCTCTGTATCAACTGCAAACACTCTCTCCTTACTCAACACCTCCAGAAG
This sequence comes from Withania somnifera, assembly GCA_039654485.1. Taxonomy (NCBI): domain Eukaryota; kingdom Viridiplantae; phylum Streptophyta; class Magnoliopsida; order Solanales; family Solanaceae; genus Withania; species Withania somnifera. The sequence continues at coordinate 13,585,327 of JBDJHY010000102.1, read as the reverse complement.
CTCCCGCAATTGAACCTCACTCTCAACCCATACATACGATTCACTCATCCTAAAATCCTCAAAATTTCCACAACAGTCCTCCAAAAATCCAACATTTGAACTCTTCAACAACTCCGAAATCTCCGCCTTATACGGATGCAAATTCTCCAAATCCACTGTAACATACATTTACAATCATTTAATTAGGGTTTCAAAAAAAAAAACAATAACATTAAATTGTATCGTAGGAAGTACCATTGGTGTTGTCAAAGTTGAGGTGTTTGAATTGAGAATAAGAGTTATCGGCGAGAACGCGTTTGAAAGAAGACTGAGGTTTGATTTCAGCATTAAGATAACAGGAATGCTTCTTCTTTTTGTTGCGTTTTTGAACTTTGTAGTAAGTTTTTGCTATGAATATGGAAATGGCTACTGTAAGGAAAGTAGCTATGGTGAATTTAGTAATGAGGTTCAGAGTTTGCTTGTTCTCCATTTCGATGATTGTTGTTTTGAATAAAAACTTTGATTCTCCTTTTCCTTTTGCATGTGCATACAATTTGAAATGGTAATTTGTGGCGGCTTAGAAAATGTCTTGATGTTGGACTTGGCTATGGTTCTACTTCAAAAATTAAAGTTGGCCCAAATACTTTGGTCTAAGCCCAAACACATATAGGATTACAGAAGTCTTACCTTGTCCAGAAGTTAAAGAAGAGTTGAGATGGCCATTATTGCAAGTTTTTAGCCATTGTTTGAAAGATGATAGAGAAGTAGATATATACTTTAATATGCAAATAAAATTATACTCAAAACACGAAAAACTAGGATTTGAAACCTATGAATTTGTTGGAGTTATTCTTTATTTTAGTTGGGGTTATTTAGACACTAATTTATATCAAAAGAGTGATTAGTGTTAATAGATTTCAAAATAGTGGTAAATATTTGAGTGTAGGTGTTAAAAAATGGTTGGTTACCCCTTCTCCCCCAGAAGCATAAAATTACATGTTTTCCCTTCATATGAGCTGGTTTTGAATCTTTATCTTTTAGCAATCTAATTTAAACTTAGGGTTATAAATTCTTTAGAAACTAAATTCATACCCAAATATAATTGTAGGACATAATTATATAAAAATATAAACTTATATCCTGCGAAAAAGTCGTTATGAGGACACAAATTAAAAGCCAGCACAAAATAGGGCCGTAGGTGCAAATGATCCCCAATAAGTGTACTGTATTGATCAATAAGCTGGCCCAATGAGTAGAACCCAGCCCAATCTAAATTCATTGAGCAGTAGCAAAATACAGTTTTGAAGAAGTTGGTTACTAGTGATGCCGTTCAAATTCTTGACACCCGCCTTTAAACTTTTCATTGCACAGATGAATAATGGCTTCATTACAGCAACCAATTGAAGAAAATGAAACAAGTACAGAAGTTTCACAGGTGGATGCGGGATAATGAAACAATGGAATCACAGAATTCGTCAGCATAGAAAGTTGAGATTGATTTTCTCTCAAAAATAAAGAAAAATTTACGCACCTTATGGCGTAATATTTTTGGAATCAGAACACTCAACGAAGAGAATGTACCACAAAATCGTCATGGAGATCAAATCAAGCAAGTCAGACTTTATCAGGTTTGGCCAGGAAAAATGTATGTTACTACGTACTGCTTGTGTTCGATTACATTCACTTAACAAATACAGTTTTTTTTACTCTACTTGTTCTAAATGAGCCTTGAATTGTTCCAACTGTGCAGGTATTTTATCTCAAAGGGTTATCTCAAGTAGTAAATTAGATACATGTGATATATATGTATATATATATATATTGTAATCCTTACTATGTGATCACCTAACAAACTAACGAGCCTAACGGACTAGGTGGGCTAACTAACTAAGAAAACAATTTTAATTAACCGACTGAATAAATGAATAACCAGACATAAGAACCAAGTATATCAACCTGGTCCATCAGCATTCTCAACATTCCCCTCAAGCTAGAAATGGTGAAAATGTTTTTCATAATTGGTTTCTCCTTGGTTGAAATATAATTGGTTGCTACAAGACCTTAAGTTATCTTTTCTCTAATGAAATGACAAGTCAATCTCTATGTGTTTAACTCATTTATGATATACTGGGTTGGTAGCAATCTTAATGGTTGCCTTCCTGTCTGTGTAGATATCAATAGGAAACTTGACTTTTATTCCCAGTTCTTTCATTAAACCTTGTAACCAAATTAGTTTTGTCACAGTGTTGGCAAGGCTTTTATATTCAACTTCTGCAAATGATTTGGATACTATGGTTTGTTTCTTGGTTTTTAAGTACTAATGAATCACCAAACATCACAAAATACCCTGAGACTGACCTTCTTATAAGTTGACACGAAGCCTAGTCAGCATCACAAAAGGCAGTTACAGTTGTGTCTTGTGTGCTGGATAATAGAATACCTTGAGACCTGGTTGATTTTTGATATACCTTACAATTCTTAAGGTCGCGTCCATATGTGACTTCTTTGGTTGCTGAATAAATTTGCTCAAAGGTTGAACTCCAAAAGATGTATAAGATCATGTCATGGTAAGATATAGTAATGTTGGACTTAATCAGTTTTGATGATTTGCCAGAACATAAAAATCGGGTACTTGAATGTGATCCTTTGAGGTGAAGATCAACACACAGTCAAAGTACCATTTTCAACAAAGTAAAACAAGGTTCCTTAAAGGGATAAGCGGTTAAGATTAAAGATAAAGATTAAAGTGGCAAGATAAAAACAAGGAGAAGTCCAAGCATCCAAGGAGATTAGAATGAAGTAAAAATCCCTTGGAGCATAGAAGTCCTCGGGGAGTTAAAACTCTACTAGCATGTGAGTATCTAGTAATAGCTATAAATACTCATAGATCTTCACAGAAAAGATATGCACAAATAGAGAGAAAGAAAAAAAAAACATTCTGATTGACAAGTTCAAATTTGGAGTACATTCTTGTGAGCTTAAAATGCAACTGATACAAAAGTATCAGACGAAGGAACCTGTTCCCCTGATAGTTTATCTATTTTATTTTGAGTCTAGTTACTCTGTATTAGGAAGTTATTGAGTTATATTCTTTTCATTTCCTAGATAAGTTGTATTAGGAAGTTGTTTGATTTAATTCAAGTTGTGGGCAACTTGGATTTAGGGGTTCGTCAGTCAAAGGTGATTGATGAACATTTTTAGGAACTAGAGTTAGTTTCTAGGATTGCAATTGCTTGTAATCTAAACTTGGTATTGAGGCTCATTGTTTTAGTGAAGTTAGGTTATATCCTGTATAGGTGCAGGTCGTGATTGTTTTCCTTTGTAAGAAGGTGGTTTTCCAGGATAAATTATTGTGTTTTTGCATTTCAGTTTTATCTTAACGTACTCTATCTACGGAATATTCCTGAGGGTATGTTCACTACACGTGGTTCTGGGGGTACTATTTCTAATAATTGGTATTAGAGCAGGTTCTCTTGTTAAAAATTAATTATTTAAGAGAAAATATCATGAACTTTGCACCTCCTCTCGGTCATGGCGAAGGACAACACACCAATAGGCCACCACCGTTCAATGGACAATATTATTAGTGGTGGAAACAAAGGTGGAGGATTTTCTGCAAGCCGAAAACTGAAGGCCCAAAATTTCCTACTAAAAGGAACGATATAGATGTTGTTATTCCAAAAGAAAAGAATGAATACACTGATGATGACTATAAGATGTTGAGAAAAAAAATGCTAAAGCAAAATACATTCTGATGAAACAACTGCATTTCTGGGTGCTCTTTTGCAAAAGAGATATGGGATACCTTGGTAAATGCCTATGAAAGAACCACTCAGGTAAGGAAATTCAAAAAAGCCCTTCTGAGCTCAGAATATGAAAATTTCACTATGAAGAATGGTGAGTTTCTTCAGGACATGGTTTTCAGATTTACCATTATGATGAATGAACTGGTTTCACTTGAAAAAACCATTACTACTAAGGAAAAGTTGGACAAGCTACTAAGGACGTTTCTGAGAAGCTAGGATCTGGATGAAATGATGTTGGACAAGTTACGGCAAAAAAAAAGCAAAGAATTTGGATGAAATGACGTTGGATGAGCTTGTAGGAAACTTGAGAACCTATGAAATGATGCTGGAAGGACATAAGAAAAATAAGAACAACAAAGAGAAAAT
>JBDJHY010000102.1:13564196-13580785 GCA_039654485.1 Withania somnifera | reverse complement strand
ATGAATATATAATAAAATTCTTATTAGATTCTTTTAATTCAAATTCAATTTTTTTTTTATGTAGATTCTCAAGTATCAATTGCATACATAAGTAAAAAAAGTTTGAATTTGAATTAAAAGAATCTAATAAGAATTTTATTATATATTCATATGCTCAATTAATAAAAGTGTAATTCATATATCGAATTGATTGACAATTTATAAATTTAAATGACTATCTATGTACTTAAAAAAAATAACTCGATAAGACTGTCAGTTGGCAGCTTATAAACATGTATTCAAGTATTTCTGACTAATAACAGATGAGGTAATTCATTGTTCAGGAAATCCTTAAAGACCACAACTAAAACTTAATCAAACTATTACCAAAGAAATTTAATCAAACTGATAACAATTAATAACACCTTTCTCCTTGTTATTAATAAATACTAACTTTAGCCTTTGTGATATATAATTAAATATATTTAACTTTTAATGCAATTGATTAAAATACGTATTTGGATTTTTTTTTGGTAGGAAATATGTTATATTTTTTTACTATTTTAAAAAAATATACTTTAAAATATTTTTTTATGGAATGAACTGATGAATGTAAGGTATCTCCTCTTGATTAAATCTTCTCCTTCTCTTCCAAAATATACCTTTATAAATATATGCTACTATTAGTTCATTGTTTTGAGATGAGAAAGATACAAAGCTATAAATATATGCTACGGTAAAAAAAAATTGTTTAACGAATTGAAGAAGGGGAATAACAAGGTACTTTTCTTATACTGGGATCTAGGAATAATATCAAATAAAATTAAAAATTTATAATTTTCAAATTTTTTAAATATTTTAAGTTATTGAGTTTGAAATCCTAAATAATTTTATACTTCGATAAAAGTTTTAATATAAATATTTGATTTAAATCAAAATTATTAAAGTTGACTAAATTTGTAACTCATATTCTAGCTCTCACTACATCAAAAAAGATATTTAATGGCAATTAATTAGCAAAAATTAGGAATGTACATGGATCGGGTTGGTTCAAAATTTTTAAATATCAAATCAAATTATTGAGTCAGAATTTTAAATATATAAACAAAATCAAATCAATAATGTCGGATTTTTCAACTTTGATTTTTTATTTTATTTTTTGGGGTTTGCTCCTAAACACTTTTAGAGACTATACACAAGTAATAAGATTAACAAAGAAACAAATCAATTGATATTCACTAATATGTTAACCTGGACAAACATACATTGATATAAAGAGAAAAAGGTTTTCAAATTGTTAGTCCTATACCTCAACTATACAAGAATTTTCAGAGTAATGAACAATAAACATAATGTCAAATTTGTTGTAAATATTATATGGCTTATGGATGGCTAGATAACATACCTTGTTGGCAAAATTAATGCTTAATAATCACTTTGTGGTAACGATTGTGCCAAGTCTTACTCTTCCAAGTAATTTAAATTTATAAATAGTTTTCATTGTATATGTAACACACAAAAAAAGTAATTGACAGAAAAATTACTACTTCCTTTTTCTCCTTTTCCATATAAGTTTAGAATAATTTTAGTTTATAACATGTTATTAGCACGAGAATCTTTTAGTTTTAATATGCCAAATTTAGCAAAACTTGAATTTGTGGCACTCGATGTTACCGAAAATAATTATTTATCAAGGGTTCTTGACGATAAAACTCATCTTGACGCTAAGGGCCTTGGGGATACTATTAAAAAAGAAAATGAAGCATCATATCAAGATAAAGCGAAAGTTATGATTTTTTCTTCGTCATCACCTCCATGAAGAATAAAAACTGAATATTTAATCGTGAAAGATCCGCTTGAATTATGAACTGATTTGAAGGATCGATATGACCACCTAAAATTTATGGTACTACCGAGAGCTTGATATTGATTAAAGGAGCTATTTCATCCCTTCGAGCCTCTTGCAGTGATAGAGGCAGGCCTAAGGGTTGCAAGTCCCCTTTCTTCGAGTGCTCCGCCCGGTTCACTGGGTTGTTGGCTTACCAAGCACTTGCCCTTGGATGCACCTTCGATTTAAAGATATTAAAATCATAAATGAGTGTAATTCTGCTCTTCATTAAGTAATTTCTATATTAAATTATGTGGAGTAACTGCCACAGATGAGGACTTACTGGAGAAGAATTTTCCACGTTTCATGTTTCAATGTAGTGCTTTAACAGTAATATCGTAAAAAGAGATTTAAAAAATATTCTAAATTAATTACATGCCTACTCGTGGATGAATAAAATAACACTTTATTGATGAAAAATCATGAAGCCCGTTCAACTGGGTCTGTTTTTCATAAACCTGATCATTTTATTAAACTTTATCAAGCTTTCCTCAAAAGAAAAGAAAATTATGTGAAAGCACACTTGACCTTTTGAGGTGATGATGACGAAGCAACTCCCTTAGATAAATATAATGATATTGAGGCAAATCTTGCTTATTCATATAATGACTTTAAAGGCCTCTCAATATGACTCATTTAAAAGCTGAAGATTTTTATGAAGATATTGACTAAAGAGCTAATGATTTCAAAGGAATAAAATAATTCTCTTTTTTGTTTGCAATTAGGTTGTCCTTGTTAAATATATGTCCTAACATGAAGGGGAGACTTGGAGTAACTGGTACAGTTGCCTCCATGTGATCATGAGGTCTCGAGTTCAAGCCTTAGAAACAATCTCTTACATAATGCAAGGTTAGGCTGCATACAATAAACCCTTGTTGTCGAGCCCTTCTCCGGAGTCTGCGCATAACGGGAGTTTTAGTGTACCAGGCTACCCTTTTTTTCTTCTAACATGACATGTGTTGCTAGTTATCTCATTTCTAATGTAATATCTTATGAATTTAATTTTTCACATTTCTTATATTATACTTTTTTATTTTATGAAGAATATGAATTTTTTCCAATCATCAATTGCTTTTCGACATCATTCTTCAAAGAAAATTTGATAGTTAGAAACTACTTTTGATCATCTTCAAGATGATAAATGTCTAGATAGTTCTACAACACACTCTATTTTTTTTTTAAAAAAAAAAATTCATATCAAATAATGAAAGAAGTCAATGTTAATACTATATTTGGTTGTACGAGATTAATTGAAGACTCCAAAAAAGCTAACAAGTTTGGCAGTAAATTTTAAAGATATTCGCCAAAATGAATATCATATTGAGATACAAACGACAAAAAGATTGGATATCTTTATATTGCAATAATGATGTCGGGTAAGAAATATGTACTTGAAAAAATTTCTCGCTCTTTTCTTCGCTTGCACAAGTATTAACATGGTTGAAACGCAGGCCATAGTAAATCAAAAGTTTACTAACTTAAATAATTTTGTACTCAAAATGGAGAAAAATCCTTCAAACAATGCACCAACAGTTCTGAACGAATTTGTGTATCTTTCGATTGGATCTGCCCGAATTTTTCTTCTTCAAATCAGGTCTGACCGAATTCTTCTTCTTTGAGATAAAATTTGGTCAAATTTTTCTTCTTCGAGATCTGACCATATATCTTCGTTGTTGTATTAGAGTTGTGGGATCAACGTTGTTGTTTGTTATTTCGTGTGAATTGGTCATATTGTTGTTGGTTGTGAGATTTTTTTATGGGTATTTATGTGTTAGAACAGTGGGTTCTGAAATTTTTGTGGTGATGAATTATAAGGGTTTTGTCGGAGGCGAATGTCAGGAGATTTTCACATGAGACAGAACCTTAAAGATACGTAGAGCTAAAATTACTGTTATATATCTTTCCGACCTCTTCTATTGAGATTTGAGTGGGAATTGTGACATACATAAAGATTGACACTAGATATAAATTATTTTTGTGTATCTTTTTCTCCTTCTTCTTCTTCTTCTTCTTCTTCTATGCACGGATACATTAGTACATGGGGTACATGCATTGATATTTGAGTGAAAATGGTAATTTACATGAAAATTGATACTGGTTACAAATCACTTTTATATATATTCTTCTTCTTTTGGTCCTCATCCTCCTTCTTAAAATTTAGATATACAGGTATAAGAAACTTAATATACACAGAACTTTAAAATATTCAACATACATAAGATTTAAAAGTTAAGTTTTGCATACATTAAAATATCTAAGATACACACAACAAAAAATTAAAAGTCTCATAGTACCTTAAATATTCAAGATACATAAGTCATAAAATATCAAAGATACACAAATCTTAAATTATTTCATATTCACACAATTTTTAAAACTTATATCTAAAATATCATTGAAATACCTTCGAAATTGGTGTTGAATTTCTGTTAAAGATACATTATGTAGGTCGAAATCACTGAAATTCGTTACAAATTTTTTCTTAATGAAGAAACGATGAGAAGAAGATAAGACGATGATTTGAGATTTGAATTTTCAATTTGCGTTACAATTTAGATAAGAATTTTTTTGCCAAATCTGTTTTCCTTGATCCTCTCCACAATTAACGCTAATCAGTTATAACAACAAATTCGCTAGCCTTAAATAAACCACTTGTTCCTAGCGTATCTAAGATACGTGCTCTGAGATACATACAAAAAATAAAATTAAGCAAACTTATTACGTTATTTTGTAATCAGGTGTGTAACCTATGATATTTATGCAACTTGACCTAATAAATATTCTTTATGTATAAAATAGTAAAAAATTATATATATAATGTTGGATTGGTTTAATCTGAGATTGACTATTTTAGTTAATATCAAATCAAATTATTTATAGTTGGATTTTTTTTATTTGATTTGGTTCTATTTATCGGTTTGATTCAATTTGCGTTTCATTTTTGTTCATCCCTAATGGCAATAATTTAATTATCGCTAAATTATTATTTTAGAGGCCATTTAATATTAGTGATGATAAAAGTTTAACATTTTTTATAAATGTCCAAAAACGTATAACAATATTAAATTTAATAATAATTAACTAGCATTAATAAAAATTTTAATACTTTTTATTAAAATACATATTCACTAAAAATAATTTCCCTTCCTCTACTTTTATTACTCATTAGATTTACATCCCTCCTGATGTTGATTAGTTTTCATGTGCTTTTTTCTCACATCAAAATTCCATTGAGCAGAATCATGAAGAATAATTACAAATGCAAGTGTCTCTTCTCAAATAAAATAAATTCCTTCTCACTACTTCATATACAATTCACATGCAATGCATTTGTTTTTTCCCCCTTCCAACTAAATGTACGTGAAATTGTCCTTGAGATTAGAGATCTGAGTTTGAATTAGTAATATAATAAACTACGTTTTAAAAAAAAATTATAACATACTCAAATACTGAATATTTGAATAAATGAGAGTATTTTTTGAAATTAGAGAAAAATCCAAAAAATAAATCTGCATTTATACAAGTACAGCACGATGATTCGTCTAAGGCATGAATAATTGAATTGTTTTTGACGACACTCTGCTTTGTTCTTAACCGACATTTTTTCTTGGTTCTTGCTGGCCATTTTATCCAATTCAATATTTATAATTGTTCCCAAATTTATACAGTGGAATTCACTGCTCCATTGAGTGTCATGCAGATGTGATAATACAAGAGAATTTATTTATTATTTTAAATGTATAATTATTTAATCTTTTACTTTGCATATATTAGATTTTTTCATAATTTATATATATATATATATATATTTTACTTTTATGTTGGCTATTAAAATATAAATCAAGTACTATATAAATTTATAACAAATAAAAGAATATCAATGATGCCACTTAATTAATCAGTTATCTTAAAGTTAATTAAATGAGTATTTTTGTTACTAACATTTAAGAGAGGACTCCTGGAGGCAGGTTCACCAAGTCTTTTATTATCCTAAGAAGATACTATAAATCTGATCTTAACGGTTCCCTTAAGTCAAGTGGTCTTGAAAGTGCTTTATTTGTTAAAAAAAAAAAAATCATATTCATTTTTATGTTCAAAATAATATAAACTTAAATTTAAATTATTATTAATAAAATGATTTATAATTATAAATGCTAGTATCGACAAATCGTATATGTTTTGATGGGTCTCATTGTTCAAGATAAATTTTTATTAAAAATATTTAAAATTTAATATATATATATATATATATATATATATATATATATTTATAGGCATAATATATTTTTTAACAAAAATATTCAATTGACTATTCCTTACGCCACTGACGAGTTTTCCATAAGATGCTCATTTGAGACTTGTTACTCAGCTATCCAAGGAGTTTAAGAACGCATACCGATGGCAGCATGATAAGATTTGGAATACGAAGATCAATATAATTAAGACATATTTTGCCTGTTTAAAGCTATCATTTATATATTAAAAACAAACGGAAAAGAGTTTTTTTTTTTTCTGATTTATTTTGTGTGATAATAGGTAATTGAGTGAAAATTAGTGAACGAGTACATATTTTAGATATATTATTAATTTAAATATTTTTTTATTTGATTTTTATATTAAAATATATTTCTTTTTTACTTGTTCATTTAAGCAAATAAAAAAAATTATTTGTTATTTAAAAAAATAATATTTTTACTATTAAATAACTATATGTACTTCCTTTGAGTTATTTAATTGACCTCATATAAATATAGATTTTTCATTTTACTTGTCTTTAGCAAATGAAGAAAGTTACTTTTATTCCCCATACTACGTAATATTATAATGCTAAAGAAAGTAAATTAAATATTTGAATTAATTTTATTGTCTTAAACTTAGGATTAGTGGAATGTACTAAAAGGGTTTTATGGTTTTAATCCGTTTGGTCATGTGATGTAAAGTTGTGATTTTAAATTATGATATAAAATCATATGAGATGAAGTTGAAGTTTGTTTGGACATACAATTTGACATTCTTAAATTGTATTTTATATATTCTTAGTAAATAAGTAAAAATTCAAAACAAACATATAATACACTGTCACAAAAATATTCTAAAAAACAAATACAATATTTATTCATCAAGCTTTAACTTAATAAAAAATAAAATCAAACATGTGATGAATATGAGATAACTTTATGTAAAGCTATGAAATTCGCATGACCGATCGCCAGCTTAAATTTAAGATGAGTATGTATCCAAATGACTTTTAATCTTATGACTTTAAAAATGTCATGTGAAAAATAGAATAAAGGAATTGCAATAAAAGAAAAGATGCATTTCTTTTTTATACAAACTAAAAGAAAAGTAAGACAGAGAAATTGAAACGAAAAGAAATAATTATAAAATATAAATCGTTAAATTTTAAAATATCTTTAATAAAATTAATTTAGTAACAGATAAAGAATCGACTTATTTAAATGTTTCTGCTATTTTATATTTTCTAGGAAAAGGAGCTCAACCTACAGAAATTGTTCATAATATTTTAAATAAGACGAAGATTTTTAAGAAACTTCATTTTAATCAACTAAAATCCTAATTTTTTTTAAAAAAAAATTATGCCAAGTTGATATAAATCAAGTAAAATAAAATTGAAAGAGTATTGGTCAAATTTAAAATTTTAAAATACAATTAATAAGATAAATCAATCTCTAATAGATAATCTTTTAAAAAAAAATTGAAATCAAGATGGGTCAATAAAATTTTAAAAATATATTCGAAATATCAAAATGAGTTGATAGAATCTAAGAATTTTTACATGCATCTTTATTTTTCATTTTTCTTTCTCGTAATAATAAAAAGAGTGGTGTGGAACCTCAATAAATCATGTCCGCAAGAAGAAAAACGTACGTTATAACAATGAGACATGGAGTTATTAGACTCCCCTAAATTCCAATTTACATAATTTTCTTTAGTCGCTTCAAGACTTTATTTTTTTTATTTTTTTATAATATTAATATTCCTTATAATATTGTTTTAATGTATACATGGCCAATTTTTTTTATTTTCTTGTGTATTTATTTTTGCAATTTTTTATTTTTAAAGTAATTAATTTTATACTTGTAGCTTATTCTCGTGGCCAGTTTGAATATGTTTATTTTAAGTATTTTTAAGTTAAAATAGTTTTTAAATATATTTTTAAATATTTGAATAAAATTAAAATAACTTATAAATATTTTTTAAGTTAAAATAATAAGCTAAAAATAAAAATTAAATTCTGAATTTTTAACTTTTAATTTATAAGGTTTTTTTTTAAATTATTTTAATTTAAAAATATTTTTAAAAAAAAAACAAATCCGAACATGCTATAATAATACCCATGTCATACAGAAACACAAGTTTTAAAAAAATTAAAATTAATGATGAAAAACATTTTTAAAGTATTTTGACCTTTAAAGTTTTATACCTGAACCGGTTAAGTAGGATTATTTGGTGTGGGAGTTTTATTTAAATTATTATTTACTATATATCAAAACTCACCTAAATTATTAATTGCTCACTTTTTCTATTTGAATGTTTAGATATGAATTTTAAAATAATTAATAATTTAATATATTTTAATCAATAATTTGTAATAATTCAATAAAAAAATCACACTAAATAATTTAAAAATTAAAATACTTTAAGCGTATTTACTCAAAAATTTATAATCATGCACTGTTGCTCCGTTTTCAGTTTCTCAAGAACATTTTTTTTGTTTGTTCAAAAGAATATTATACACCTTTTTTGCGTGTATAGATTTTGATTTTAGATTTTTTTGTTTACTTTTATTGAGATTATTTATAATTATATAATAATTTTGACTCATTTTTGAAATTATAAATTAATTTTAAAAATTATTCTAAAAGTTCTTGTTGTAAATTAAAATAAAAATGTACTACTTTACATTTTAATTTTTAAAATTTTGTACCGATTCAAAGTAACGAAAATAGATGATTAAAAAGACGAAATTAGCCTTGAGAGCACAAGGAGGGATGACCTATTTTCGGTTGTTGTCCACAAAATCATTTAAAGGCAAAAGGCCAGAGAGGTAGAATTACAGTATAATGACACGTGTCAGTGAAACTCGTGAGTGGGGCCCATATTTTGGCAGCTTCCACGTGGGACAGAATGGAGTCTGTTACCAAAATAAGGTCCTCTGAGCAATGTAGATTCCAATAATTACAGGCCACGTGTCCCACTGCTAGATCCATTCTCACGTGCTCTATATATTTTTTTTTTTAATTTTTCTGACCATTTGTTTTTGTTCAAAAATATATTCCATTTTCATTAATATTTGAGGACTATATATGAAGAACTTGGAACAATTAAATTGAATTATATAGGAGAGAAGAAAAAAAGCAAATAAGAATCCAATTGTGTCTCATACGCTTTTCTTATTATAGTTTTAAAAATTTAATACTAAACAGAATTAATAAGACATGTTAATTATTATTTTCTTAATGAGTATGTCAAAATTAAATATGACAATTATAAAGTTGAACGGAGAAAATAGCAACCTAGCATTTAAGAATTTATTAAAGAGGGCCCTTTGATCTCTCAACGGAGCACAATTTGATGAACTTGAAATAGCAGTGATTGGCAAGACTTAACTAGTGTTCTCCATTTGAAACTCAAAGGGATTTTGATATTTTACACTTACAAGATTTTGAATGGAAGTCTAAACATATACAGTATACCTTAACATATTTAATTCTAGACGAGTTATCATTTTAGCAGGAGTGTTATTTTCCATTAGCAATTCACTTTACATTATTGATCTTGCATTGAAAACGATTTAAGTTATATTATAGTCTGGCCCAATGAGTAATGACTACGATAAAATATTGAAGTTGTTGAGTTAGATAACCAAATGGAGGGCTTCTTCTTTTTGTATAAAAAATTCTTCTTTCCACATGTACTAGTGGAATATCTTTATAATGAATTATTGTAATTATTCTTGAAATAATTTACGTGGGACTTTGAATAAGATTAATTAGGAAAGACCGTCCTTCTTTACTTGTAATTTTTTCTATTTGAGATTTTATTTTCAATAAAATAAACACCCAAGACAAATTACACTGATGGAATATTAGCTTTAAAAAATGTAGAGTGAGATTGAAATATTCATTCCTTCTTTTGCTCCTAATTAAGATTAGAGGAAGAAAATACTTATCATACGAGCAAGGTCTTTTGTCAAATATTGTAACAGTTAGGATAGCTTCAATTTTTTTAATTTTTTTTTTTTTTGCATTCTTTCAATTCCCAGTTAATATAATATAAATAGCATCTTTTAGAAAGAAAGAAAAAAAAAATCAATAGCTTGAGGTATTACTACCAAACAAAGGAAGGATAGTTGGCATAAATAGAAAATTAGAAATATAAAATCTCTAAAGGTCACAGACTGTGGTGCCATCATGGAGAATTATGAGCTCCCTAAACAGAACTTTTACTTCTACTGATTTTGAGTTGCATTTCATTTGAAATATTAGGTTTTAAATTAATAATTTACATATATATATATATTAATATTTTTCTAAAAAAATAGATGAAGAATTTAGATTAAAAAACATATAGAATTTTATGGAACACATACCTCCACTTTAACTTCCACCAAAACCATTGTACATCTCCCTCTTTTGTAATAATAATAACAACCAATAAGTCAGCTTCTTTTTATTTGTCAATTATATTAAAAGAACATGCAGTTATTTATTCTCCCATTAGATGAACAAAGTTGGGCTAGCTAGCTAGACCACGTTTGACTTTGAAAATATAATTAACGCGTATAGCTTCATTGAATTTGTCAACCCCTTAACACTAGTACCATCCCTTTTTACCATATTTTGGTCAAAGTGAGCGAGCTGGACTACTAGAGTCACGACTCATACTTGCATTTTCTTCTCGTTTATTTAGGCCAATAGCAAAGAGAAATAGATCTTCTAACTTTACTTGCTGTTTCTAGTTTTAGGCAAACTCTTAACACTCTCCTCCATACCTGCTCTTGCTTTTGGTTATATGAAATTTATAGCGTATTAAAGAAAAAATAAAGAAGAATCACCTGTTAAAAGATAAACGAAAATAGAAATCAAATTAGAAGAAAGAGAGATTATTAGTGGGTTTGGGGTAAAATTAAAACCGAAACAATTTAGTTGGTTTTATAATGATGAAATTCAAACCAAATAGATTTAAGTAAATGCCCTTTGCACACGCCGTCCATATAATGGGTTTCTCGCGTAATGTCTCATGTTTTGTTCGTTTTGGTCCCTTTTTTTTCTTTAAAATATGACCCTTTTGGCTTCGGACCCCCCCCCCCCTCCCCCTATTTTACCCTTATTCATTTACTCTAATCAGTGACAAGAGTCACATTATATTGAGGGGTTAATTTGAACCCCATTCAGCAGAAGATTATACTTTTTATATATAATAAAATTATTTTTTTAATATATTTAATAGATATCGAAGCCCTTTTAGCTAGCACATGTGTTTAATTTTTTAATAATTTTGGGACTGGGTTTCCTATTAAATTAGAAGATAAAAATATTAATGATTAATAGATGTAAGAAATGTAAAATTACCATGCCAATCATTGTGTGTGTCTTAATGGGTGTGTGAATGGAAGGAGTAGTTATTAATTTTCTCTATAAACATCTTTTTCTATTTCGAAATAATATACATTTTTACTAAATTATCGGTCCTATAGTTATATTATTTTCACACTTCGAAATTTCCTCTCCACTAATATATTATGATGGATGATATTCTAACAAATATTAAAATAAAAAAAAGTCATGTGTAGGATCAAATTAAAAGGAATTGGAGCATGGATCTATTATATAATTTCCCCCCTTTTTTGTTTTCATAATCTTAAAATACAACTAATATTTATATACGAAAGAGTAATAATTTCTTCTTAATGGCCAGACTCACATTAATACAACCAATGATTGTATCATTATTAGTGAAATAGTGAATACTTTTTCATCATTAATTAGAATTATAAATTTGTTAGTATGAAGTATTTTATCTTTAAAGCATAATTTTTTTGATATAAATTTAAATTAATTAAACTTTAAAATAAACACCAAACATGGAAGGAAAAAAAAAAATAGATTCACATTCATGACTTCATTATAGTTTGTCCACTAAAAGAACCACAAGTAGTCAACCGTACCACTTTATTGCTATTTTTGTGGCATATATGAAGATAAAAGAACACTTTGTTTTTTTTTTTGTTTGGTTAACGACTCTTCTTATATAAACAATGATGGATACATCGTTATATATGCTAGACTTTTAATTCAATTTTTATTTTTGTAAGCATCCCAATAAATGGTTTTTAAAATATTTAATGACGAGAATTATACGGCAAGTCCAATTGGTAGATATAGAAAGATCAATTTAATTTATTCATTAATAATGAATTTTATGTTGCTATCAGAGTAGGTAATTTCTGTTTCTTCTAACATTTAAAAGGACAATTTTAATATATAAATATAGAAATAATCTGAATGACAAGGAAATCTATATTTGTTTTATATCATTCATTCTTCATGAAAATAATTGATTTGCTTGGTGCTGTGTTTTATTAGTTTAGAAAACAAGTGGGGGGAAAAAAAACAAAGCACAAGAAATTTATTTTCCACTTTTGTTTCTAAAATCATATCTAAATATTCACAAAAAGTGAAGAAGAAAAAAAACAGGTTAAATCAAAGTAACAATTTCTAGTCTAGGCATCATCAAGGTTGTAATTGTTAATCATTTTTTAATTATTAAGGTGACTAAAGTGTACATAAAAGGAAGTTTACTAGATTAAGGCCCACAGTAGATGAAACTTAGATCATCTTTAATAATCTTTTTTTTTTTTTTTTCAGGATTTCCTCGTATGAAGTAGACTTAACGAAGTTTTAAACTTCAGAAAATATAAGTTATTCCTGTGCATATAAACTTGTATACTCACAAATAATACTAAAATGGTGGTCTCAGAATTAAATATTTCTCATTTGACCTAAAAAGTAAAAGGGGATCTATATAATGTAATTTGTGAATTTGCTTGAACTCGATCAGTAGTTTTTATTAAATATTTAATTATAAATTCAATCAATATTGAATCACAAACTTCAAATTCATGAATTCATTCATTGGTAAAATTACTACTTGCAGTATCAGCTAAAATTTCTTTTATGAGTTTTGACAACCAAATGTACTAACACATATCAAGGTATTCCATTAATCTCTGTCTCTGTATGTATTGATTCCCCTGAAATTAAACTGACAAACGGGTGGGTGATGGACAGATGAATATTTTTTAATTTTTTTTAAATTCGAAATTTGTATATAAAATCACATTTGATAAAGAGATTTATGCTGATAATAAAACTTTTCGATACAAATTTTAAGTAATCAGACCCTAACAGAATACTGATAGGAAACAAAAAATAAAATAAAAATGTCAAGCATATATTCACATTGAAGAAAAGTTAAAAAAGTAGGAAAAGGGCATTCATGTCACAGTTAGGAAAAAAAAAAAAAAACTGTTTCAGTTATTGAAGAATCTGATGCCAATGTAAATAATAAGGGAAAATGGTCCATAGTACTGACAAGGGACCGTTTGGTAAATTTGGTATATGGAAAACTGGGGCAGTTAGTAAGCCTCCTCTCACTTGTGTTCCAAGTCCCTTGCCTGCAAAGTGTACTACTAATAGTTATATAAATGTGTGTGTATCTATAGAGAGAGAGGAGAGAACAAAACAAAGGATAAAAGAAAGGAACAACTTAGGAGTGAGAACAAGGCCTCCTTTTTTATAGCTATAGCTTTGAATCTTCCTCAAAGTTTGTTCCAAAAATTCAAATTTGGCCATTATAACTTC
Source organism: Withania somnifera (assembly GCA_039654485.1). Lineage (NCBI taxonomy): Eukaryota > Viridiplantae > Streptophyta > Magnoliopsida > Solanales > Solanaceae > Withania > Withania somnifera. The sequence goes on along the minus strand of JBDJHY010000102.1, from coordinate 13,567,030 downwards.
TTTTGTGCTTTGTGGGTGTTTTTGATTTGCTTCTGTTATATGGGTTTTTGATCATAGAGGGTGCAGTTAGATTCTTGGTTAATTTCAAGATTGGAAATGTCTTGCAAGAATAGAGGAGGAGGAGGAGGAGTAGAAGTGAATTCAAGAAGTGTTATTTCTCAGAAATGGACTCTTTTTCTTTGTATAGGTAGTTTTTGTGCTGGAATGTTCTTTACTGCCAGGTAAATTAATTCACCTTTTATTGGAGTTTTTAACATTTTACTTTGCGAATTCAACCATTTTTTGAGATCATTCCTGTTTCTTAATTTATTCATTGCGAATCTGGTGGGAAGAATTTTTGGTAATTTTGTTATTTCAAGAATGATACTGTACAGCTTTAGCTATTGTAAAAAATCTTGTTATCTAAACGTTTGATGCTGTTCAATTGTTACTATCGGAATTTTTGAGTTTATTTGTCATTTCTCCTATGGTAAAATCACTTTCTTTTGCCTAATTAGAATTAAGAATAAAGATGATTTTATGAGATAATTACTATTAGTGGTGGTTGAGTAACCATAGGAGAAATCCTTCTATCTGATGTTTTCCTTTTGTATACCTGGCAGTTCTGAATTAAAATGAAAAATCATTCTGGTTGAGATTTTACACAACTGTGTATTTTAGGCCTCAAAATATAACCTTTTCTCTCGCAATGCTGTTTTCTCCTCTCATTTTTGAATTAATAAAATGCTTCAGATTGATGTTTTCCCTTCTGATACTTTTTAGAATTAAATAATAAATATGCTGAATGTATTTATCATATAGGAATAAGGATTTTGGGTATTCTCAGAAGAAGGAACTGAGGCATTCTAGGATATTGGACCAGTACTCTTTTTTCTATTGCAAATATTATATGGAAAGATGATCTTTCTCTGTGGATATTAAATTTTGAAGATATGATATTCCACAATAACGCAAGTATTTTGTTGATGCAGAATGTGGACAGTTCCTGAAACAAAAGGCAGTATTACAAGAACAACTAATGTAGAGGCTGAAAAATTCAACTTAGTTTCAGAAGGTTGCAGTACAAGACTTGTGAGTATTTCCAGTCTAGTTTTTGAATGCCAATCTTCGAATTAAGCCTCAATCTTGTTTAGTCCCCTTATACTCGATATCTTAAATTCTATCTTGTATTGTTTTAGTTGCAGCAGAAAGATGTAAAATTCGTATCCAAAGATGCTTTCGGGGAAGTTTCTAAGACACATCATGCTCTTCAGTGAGTTCTGCTCAACTCTCTGTTTTGCTTCCAATTATTGAGATCTGATAATTACAGCCCTGAATGCTGATTAATGATTGCACATCTCATACAGGACACTAGATAAAACAATTTCAAATTTGGAGATGGAGTTGGCAGCTGCAAAAGCAACTCAAGAGTCGATTCTTAGTGGTGCTCCTATATCAGAAGACATTGAGAAGGGAGATTCACCTAAAAAGAGAAAATATTTTATGGTTGTAGGAATAAATACCGCATTTAGTAGTAGAAAAAGAAGGGATTCAGTTCGTGCTACATGGATGCCACAAGGTATGGACTGTTCCCTAGCGTTTCTTACTCCTAGTTTATGAGAACATCTTCTCGGCCATTATTTATGTCTGATATCTGACCTTGTTAAAAATGTCCCACATAGGTGAGAAAAGAAAGAAGCTGGAAGAAGAGAAAGGAATCATCATGCGCTTTGTCATTGGTCATGGGTAAGTGTTTGCCTACTCATCTTGCTTCTGTTAGTCAAATGTTCATCTAGTCATGTATTTCTTTCATCCTGTTCTGCAGTTCAGTCAAACGGTAACTTATTTAATTTTCTGATGGGTTGTCTCTGTACCAGAGTTTCCATGTAACTGGGATATTCATTTGCTTTAGTTTTCTGATGGGTGGTAATTATATTCAAACTTCATGTAATTGGATCTCTTAAGTACATTTAATACTGGTAGGCACATCAGACAAATTCTACCGGGTGTATGAACCAGTATGCATTGGCTACCGGTATGGCCTTAAGTTACTTTTTGGAACTAATATCTGTAAAAGCGGGAACAGGAAGTACATCTGGGCTTGCCGATAGGAAGTTAACTTGTACTCTGAAATTACGCATAAATATAGTGCAACATGCTGTCTTCTTCTGGGCAAGGGTCCCTCTTTCAGTTTTAGAGCTTGAGTACTTTAACTTAATTTCATTCCATCGCTCATCATTACGTAAGAAGTTGCAAATGTTTAGCGGTTTCCTCAGGAGATTATAAACAACAACGACTTTTGATGTGCTGACTAACCAAGCTATAAACTACTTGTACAGTGCCACAGTAGGGGGTATACTGGACAAAGCTATTGAAGCTGAGGACCAAAAGCATGGTGATTTCTTGCGCTTGGTAATCCTCTATCTATGCTTAGTTCAATTTGTAGTAAGTTTATGACATTTTCTTCATAAATAAAAGTTGGTACATCACTTTGCTTCCTTTAAACAGGATCATGTCGAGGGTTATCTAGAATTGTCCGCCAAGACAAAGGCTTACTTTGCTACTGCTGTTAAGCTATGGGATGCCGAGTATTATATCAAAGTTGATGATGATGTCCATGTAAATATAGGTAACTGAATTTTGACATTTTCGCAGTACCGTACTCATCTCATGTCTCTTACCTTCCCACAATAAATTAGTTAATTTTTTATGGCATACATCCTAAGAGGAAGCTGGATAAAGTTCGTCAAAATTACTTACTCTCGTCAGGGCAGATACAAGTAGTGTCCCCTGACTAGTTTTTTTTTTTTTTTTTTTTTCTCTATCGAAATCAATTTGTATTTCTATTGTCAGGT
>JBDJHY010000102.1:13466319-13477620 GCA_039654485.1 Withania somnifera | reverse complement strand
AAACAATTCTACCTCAAGTTTTAACTTCTTCCTCTGCGCCGTTGACAGCTTGGCAGTTTTAACACGATCTGGTCCACAAAACCTCTTTATGTGCATGGCCAACTTTTCTTTATAATATGATTTGCCACACCACTCGCACTTTTGTTTTGGTGGCATTACATTTTTTCTGTATTCAGCCTCAACGGTGGAGTATGTGGTGATGACAAAATCATATTCTTCAATACTCTGGACAAGCTTCCTTCTGTTGGAACCATGATAGACTAGAATTTTGTTGCTTCCTTCAACGGTGCATTGATTGATCTCATTAACCCACTGAAGGACAGCAACCAGAGGACATAAAATAAGAGTGCCTTTTACTGCTGAGACTTCCTGCTTAGTACTGAATGATGATGAGAATAAACTGGATTTGCTAATGGTTTTCCCTAATTCCCGTTTAGCAAGCACAAGTGCTATCGCTTGGATAGTCTTCCCCATTCCCATCTCATCAGCAAGAATACCCCCTCTGGCTGTAGATCCTTCTTGCTTAAGTGCCCAAAACAACCACTCTTTCTGGTACCTGAACAATGGCACAGTTATATCTGATGATGGCTCCACTGTTTCACACAAAAACTCATTCTGAGTATCCAAATCCAAACCATCTGTGTAGCATTTCTCAAGCCATTTGTCATTCTGTTCTTCCCATATTTCCCACATTAAAGTTGGTCTGTCCTCTCTTCTCTTCTCACAATCTTTTTTCCTTTCTTCTAACCTTCTTTTCAATGCAACATACTTTCTATCTTTATCAGCAACTACATCCATTTGTTCTTCTTTCACCAAATACAAAACTTCCGCTCCGTGAACAACTAACCAGAACAGAAATATTATATAACTAAACATCAACGTTTACAATGCCATGAGCAGAAAAAATGCACCGTACATATAATAGTTGTTAAATCTCCTAACTTCCTTGTCTGTGTACTTAATTATATTTTTTAATATTCAGGCTCCGCCACAGGACAATGCAAAGCATAGCATGTTGATATACAGAATAATACTAGCCTCTACGTGCTATGTATCACTCAAACAAAGGCCAGAACAACTATACATAAGGACTTGAGAATATTTCACTTAGGTTACACTATATATGAAGAAAAAACATCCATATACAGTCTGAAAAAGGATACGTTATGGCAGAAAAAAAAAATGTATCCTATAAAACACAGAATACTTTCATCATTTGAGCTTGCATTATGCTTCCAATAAGAAGACATATCTCATGATTATGCTCGTCGATCACCTAATTACTTTTTCTAAGTCTGAATACAAACCTTAGATAGAGGTGGCTAACACAAGTTATCTCACAGAAACAATTCATATATCACACACATACATGATACACACAAAAAAAAAATAAAAAAAAAAAACTCCAGGAACAATGGGATAATTTGGCCTTTCTGTTCCCAAACTTAACTCCTGTCGAACAATCACCGAATGAAAGCGTTAGAGATCGGCAGTACAAGTCGGGAAACACAAAAAAATTATAGTCAACTAGAACTACAGATCATATATTTCGATCATAAATCAAGTTTAAACAGTAGAATTTACACATAAAATTGGACAAACAGATTCTATTTTTGGACTCCTTTGGCCATGGAAATTGTGTGCATTTGAAAAAGTAATAGAAAATTAGATTTACGTTTGATGTAAATATAATTACAAGTTGTTTTTGAATTTTTGTGAGTAATCTGAAGCAGATTAAACTGCTTTTAAGTGTTCTTCAAATTCCGAAAATTCAGCCAAATCCCTGAGAATTTCAAAATTCTACTTCATGTTGAATTCATTGTTTTCTGGAGTTGGGAACCAAGAAAAAGAATGCAAGAGCAAGTGAATCGTTACTGGGAAACGAAGAGCTGCCGATTCACCGCAGAGAGAGAGAGAGAAAGAGAGAGAGCCAAACGCGAAGCTGCAGTTGTTACACTTTTTCTAGAAACAGAGAGGAGGAGGGAACTGACAAGTTGAAAAGCGGGAAATGTACAAATACTTGAGAATCCCAATCGTTTTTAACAAATAAATCTCTTTTTTATTGAACAGATCGAATTAATAAAATCTTAAAACTGATTTTATTAATAGATTGAATTAATAAAATCTTAAAAACTGATTTTTAATTCTAAAAATTTCGCATGACTTTAATTTTAATTATCTTTTTCCCACCTCTACACTCGATTCAAATAATTAAAAACTAAAATTTTCTTTTATTTTAATCTGATCCAAACTCGTGTTTTATGACTAAAGAAAGGAGAGATTGGGTTTATTTTTATATTTGGCTCGGGTTTGGAGGATAAAAAAATAGATTAGATAAAAAAATTTAAGTCATGTGTTATTTTTAAAATTTTAGAGTTGATTTTTCTTTTTTAAAATAAATATAGATATATTAGCAAAAAAGGTAAGCATAAATCATTGGCGGAAGTATAATATCCTTTGTTTTTTTTAACAGATATATCCAATTTAACTTACAAAATTGAGTTATATTGCCCCTTTTTGGCTAGTGATACAGAGGGTACAAACATTTTGTGCCTAATGTATAAGCTAAACAACGTACTTATTGTCACGATGCAAGACTAGATCCTGAAAGTAACAAGTATCCAAAGCCAATTAAGGCTCGGGAGAACCTCTATGCATTCAACATTAGCATTCTATTAAAGTTTACAGAAGAAAAACATTTAAAAATATTATATTAAGCTTGGGAACACATAAAAAGAATTATAGATCTTTAAACGACAAAAGAATCATTGAAAACTCTTATTTAACCATAACATTAGTCTCTGAAGTCTCTAACATAAGAAAAATGTCCAAGCTGGGACAAGGCCTCGACGATACCATAAAAGAAGTCAGAACTCTTAAACTAGATATGTCTTCCGAGATACAGAGGGCTCACCAAAAGCTGAGACTTCTGAGATCAACCTAATGTTGCACAAGATCACGAGAATATCGCTCGAAACCTACATCATAAAACGATGTAGCGCCTGAGGACGATCAATACATGGAATGTGTTAGTATGTAGAACAAGTAAAATAATGCCTCATGTGAAAATAGTCATTTAAAGTAAGGTTAAAACATATGAAGGATATATTAATAGTGACTCAATAGTTTAAAATATAGACTTTCTTTTCTTTAATTCTGAACTAGATAGTGTCATCGACATCCATTAAACATCACGGGCTATGTGGAATCCGATCTGCACCTGATCCGGGTGTCCCAATCCACGTTTGTCACATGGAGTGAGATTAACATAAATGCTAGCACATTATCCCAAAATGAAAACATCATTAAGTCGTCCAATTAAGGATCAAACTATCACTGCTGGCAAAATACAAGTTTCGGGTATTGAGCCATTTAGACTCCCACCTTCTCGGCTAACCATCTAATTCTTTTTAAGCCCATATTTTAACCATTTCAAATCATCACATATCATTAGAAAATTTATCATTATCATTACAGGTATAAATCATGTTGGTATCGTTATACCAAGACTTGCAAGCCGTCCATTTGGTATTTCATAAAATCGTAAGCTTTTCATTTATTTCATAAACCTTTTCATATCAAAATCATCCATACGGTAATTTTTGAGAAGTACATCATCCATTTATGTAAAACCTTTACACAAGTTCGAGTTTAGATCTCCTCAATCTTACATAAGGTAAATCAATACAAAATACTCATTTTTTTATTATTAAAAGTATAGTATATCATATAATTCATCAGTGAAAGATAATATTTAACCCAACCAAATATTCATTTATGAAGAAGAATAAAAAAATGAAATCCATCAGTACTTTTAAAATTCCATCCACCAAGTATGTAAAACTAATTTCAAGAAAAGTGTTCATCAAGATCTCATACCTCTCTTATTAATTCAAAATATGTCTTTCAGTTTTAATTTAAATACTCATAATATATACTTATACATATGTTGCAAAAATCATAGTTTTGATAGTAGGATTTGAAAGGAATTGCTCTAGATACCTTTTTGACGAAAACTTAGCAAGAAAGCTTATAAGAGAACCTTAAGTCTTGAACCCTAAGTGTTCTTCATTCTTGGAGAAATTAGGTCTAAAACTTGGAGTTGAACTTGAAAAAAAGATCATTTTATGGAGTTTTTTAGAGTAGGGGGACATGGAGGGAAAACTTTGGGTAAAATCCTCTCTTTATAACTTGAATGTTTGGCTTGAGAGCTTTAGGGTTACTAAGTTTTTGAAAGAAGGATGAGGGAATCTTGAGAGAGGAGTTTGATGCATGTATTTGCTGAAAATTAACCCTTTGGGTGTTTAAAAACATGGGTGGAACCATGGGTAAGGAATGGACCAAACCCCTTAATTTCTCTTTTAAAATATTGAAAATTGTTTTCCAAATGCCTTCGACGACAGAGCATCGTGATGCTGATGGAGCATCGGAACCCTCTATCCCTTTGGGGCAGAAATAGGGGTTCATTGGTTCAAAAAAACTGACCCCTCCCGATGGGGTGTTGTCCGATGATAGAATGTCATCTTTGGCATCGTCCCGAACAGTTCTGACAGACTCTGATAAAAAGGTCATGATTTTTTACTCCAACCTCATATTGATAAAGAAATTATTGCTTGGAAAGAGGACTCAAAGTTTTTAATTTGATGGTTTGTGGGCCACATAACTCCTTATATTTTAGGAGTTACGATCATTTGAAATTGACCTATGATTGAACTTCTATGAAGACTAAGTCGGTAAAGAAGCTTGGAGTTCAACTTTGTGTTTGGGGTTCCTTAAGACCCTAAATCATATCCAAAACTATTGATACACTTGGGAAAAGACTTTTCCACCTAAGATCAAGTAAGAAATCATTGGGTTCAGATCTAACCATATAAGTATGACAGTTTAAACTTTAGTCAAAAAATCTAAGGTGTTACACTTTGTAATGACCCTAATGGTTATTTATGATAAATACACAATATTTTGAATTCTAGAGCATTTTAGTAGTTGTCCCAAGTCATTTATGACTTGATGGGATCGGCAGTTCGAATCCCTAGCGGCTCAGTTGAGAAATGTCTCAAATTGCCTATTTTAGAGCCTAAAATTAAGTACTCATTGACCAAAGTCAATTTTCCTACAAGACGAGCTCAGAATTAAATTTTGACAGTTCCATTAGATCTGAAATTCCAAATAAAGTCAAGATTGACCTTAAATTTGCGTTTTGGAGTATTCATTTGCAATTTGTGTTCATTTGTGGATTTTAGTTAAGCTTAAGGCCTAATTTGGAGCTTGGGTGGTATTTTGGTGTTTAGAATATCGGATCAAAATTTTGGTGCTTCCATCAGCTTTGAAATGATGAATTTAGGCTAGTTTGACCCTTGGTATGCTTCCCAAGGTGTTTGTGCTCGATTTGAGTTGTTATGTGGAAAGCTGGAGTTTTGACCAAGTCTTGGTTGGGGGTCATTTTTGCCCAGACGACCTTTGATGTTAATCTTTTCAATTTCATTGAGTTCAAAATATATTTTTCACATGAAATACATATTTGGTATATCAAAATTAGACTCCGTTTTATTTTAAAAACCCTGGTTGAAATTCAGAAAAATTATTGTTTTGCTGGTGCAGCTTTGACTGATTTATCAGCACGGACCAATAAATCGGACTTCCTAATCGGACAGGATGATAAATAAGAACAAATAAACGATAATCAGCAGATGACTATAAGTCAAGGGTGCCGATTTATCGACACTTTTAGTCTGATAAATCGGTACTTGAGGCCCCTTTTCTTCAGTTTTCACCTGTTTTTGGGTATTATTTCATCAAAATTTTTCTTATTTTCTCTTTAATTTTGGTGCGACTTGTCTTGGAAACGTCCCCAAACTCCGTAGAAAGGTTCGTTGAAATCTCATACGTCATCCTCACCTTCGGTAAGTAATTTCATCCATTGAATTTTATGAAAATTAATGCTTTCCCTCCATTAATTCCCTAGTCATGATCTCTTGATTTCTTTAATTATATCCGAAGTTATGTGGTAATTTCTTACTCTTTAGGGCTATTATACATCGTACTAACGTTTTCTTTCCAGATTCAACGTACATATTCATAAAGATCGAATCTTTAGCCCCTTTTATACTCAATCTTCTTTGGGTTGTTCAAGGGTCTTCCCTTACTCAAATTATGCTCAATTTTGGAGCATGAGTTCCTAGTAACATTGGGAACCCCATCGCGAAGTTTATTTTTAGTTCCGACAAGCGAGCTTCACAAGCCCATTTTAGGCCTATCCGAAAATTAGCGTAATTTATACCATTAGACTTTTATTTACATATGGAATACTATTTCGCAAGTTTCAGAGAAATGGAGTTCGTTTGATATCAGTTAGAGTAATATTTGAAGTTTGCAGCATTTTATCATTGGACGACAGGTAGGCTTCAAATACAGGTGCCCGACCTTGATTCACAGATCATTGTTCATGCAGATTCCATTGATTTTCAAAAACTTAGGGTGAGCTTGACGCCTAGCTTTTCTTGCTTTTCTTCAATATTTTTTTTTATCTCCATGTATTTTTGGAGATACAGTTGTATTAGACGATTTCTTGTTCTCTACTTATAGCGGTTTTGGGAATAGTTGATTTTTTTTACTTTCGCTTCATTCATATATTATTTATTGTGCTTGTGCCTTCCATTTTTGATATAGTAATCCTTCGCTTCGGCTTCGGACTACAAGGTTGGTTTTCTTACTGGTGGTATAGTAGGTGTCATCATGATCCGAGAAATCAAGTCGTGACAAATTAGTATCAGAGCCTATGTTAGTCGGTATCAGTGTACAGAACCAATGTCTAGTAGAGTCCTGCGTATCAGCGCGAAGACGTTCATTGCTTATCTTTAGGAGGCAATAATGGCATTTAAGAAATAACTTCTCCTCCTTGATTCCGATTCGTGCGCTTCTTCCTTTGTTGTTTCCCCGAAAACTTATTCGTTCATATTCATTCTTCTGCAGATGGTGCATTAAAAGTCTTCAGCAAGCAGGGGTGAGCATTCCATACCCTAGGACTCTTGTGAGGGGTCGAGACAAGGAACGAGACAGCGATAGAGGATGAGTTAGGGCCTTCGCAATAGCTAGATCCCAGGATGTGAGCAGAGGGTCAGTACTGGCCACAGACTAGCAGCCATCGGATATTTCATTACAGCGCCCAGTGGACTTGGGATCAGCTTCGGTGCTAATTGGATTTTTATCCAAGCTAGTTCTACATAGGTAGTTGCTTAAGATTCCAGGAGAGAAGCATCAATAAAATTATCTCCCGGTATAGGCAATGGTTCGCCGGGGCAGAAGGAGTTTAGGTGCCTGCTGCTGGGATAGATGTCCGTCGTTGAGTATGAGGTCCATTTTTATGAGATAGTTGGACGTATTGCTATTTTTTCCCCACTAAGCAGGCTAGAGCAAAGAGATTTGCGGATGGTTTGATATTGACCCTTCGACTAGCGGTGGAGCCCTTGCCCTTGATAATGGCAGACCATTCTTTTGCTTAGGTGTTGACCCACACAAATTTAATGGAAGGATACCGAAAGGCCTCTGGGGTGCATGGTCAAGGTGTTGGTTCTTCCATCCGTAGTGGCCAACCGGTTGTTAGTCGTAGTTCTCGTAAGAATAAGCTACCCGAGTTGTGTTTTGAGTGAAGCATTGTAGGTCATTATGATAAATCTTTCCCCAAGCGGGGTAGTATTCAGCCTACTTCACATCTTGTTCATCCAGATAGTGCTAGCAATACCTTGTTATGGGATTCAGCTCAACCAGTGTGGTCTGCATCTTAGACTTTATCACCACCAATTCAGGTGGCATCGCCAGTAATTCAGACCGTACCACAGACTTTAGTTGAGGTTCAGAAAGATGTTAGGGTTTAGAGTTCCAAGAAGATTATCGGTAGCATTCCTCTTGTGACTTTAGGTTGGGATAACCATGTTAGTAGGCTGGGAATCCTGGTCGGATTAATCGATTAGGGTTGTACTTTAAATGTGATAGTTCTGGATATCATACCAGGGATTGTCTAGTTCTGGCTATTATTACAGGGATTGCCCCCATAAGCCGATATACTTTGAGTGTAGAGTAATAGATCACCGCAGTAGAGAGTGCCCCTAGCGAGGGGTGATTCAGTCTTCCACTCAGGGTGCTCCTGAGTCAGTGTTTCCACTAGTTAGAGGTGTTTCTCATAGAGGGGAGGATTTCCCAGGTAATGCTCAGCATGGTGAGAGAGATGGTTGGGGTCGGTGTCTGGTTAATCATGGATAGGCTACATCTGTTGTTATCTTGATAGTAAAGATAGAGGCGACGATCTCGGGTTTGAGTTTGTATTATTGTTATCCAGTCTGCCTTTTATTCAGTTGGCTTTGGTAAACCTTTGGTCTTTGTAATTCTTTAGCCTTGGTGATTCTTGCTGCCTACCTGCTTATTTTATTTGCCCCTATACTCTGATATTGGCTAATACACCATGGATTGATAGTTATTCCTTGTTGTTTTATAGCTGAGTTCTTTTAGTTGTGGATTTGTTTGCTAGAACAGATTAGGTAGCTGACAAAGAGGCTTGATCTTTATTATAGCATGTTGATGTTAGGCCTGGTTTTGGTTCATTGGGGGGAGTTCATTGATAACTAAGTCATTTCGTGAGTAGTAGTATCGTATCTGCTGGTACGGGTAGGTTACCCTCGTTCTCTATACAGTTCTCTGCAATCGCGCCAAAATCACGGTCTTAGCCACGCCTGTTAGATCCTTGGCTACATAGATGGGTTTTTGGTAGCCACTGAGAGTCGTGTTCTAGTACTTCCCGTGATACTAGACATAGCTTGTATTCGTTCGCGATGTTAGAATCGATGTTTCTGGTCGTTTGGTGTTTGTGTGTATTGTAGTGGTTGTTGTAGTTGATCCACCTGAGCAGGAGTTGTTCCCGTTTGTCAATTTTGAGCCGCGTCTCGATTATTTTCCTATCCTTTTCGATAGTTGTCTTGATTTTAGTTGAGTTTTCTTGGTTTGGAGAGTTTTGTATTAGTGGTATCGATGCAGAGATTTGATGAATAGTGTGTCGGTGTGTTCTTCTAGCAAATAAGTTTCTTCCTTAGTAGTGTATCGAGAGTGTGGTTCCTAAGTTAGATTGTTCAATAATATAAAGGTTTTGTGGTAGATTTTATATTGAACTCGATTAGTGCAAGTTTGCAGAGTGTTCTCAACTTTGTGGGTTTATGGCTGGGAGTTCGTAGTAAGTACCGAATCAGGATGTTGATATGGTCATACTAGTATGGTTGTGTAGTTCCGCAATAGTGTGATGCTTGTGGGTTATTCTAGTATTTGCAGGCAACTGGGGTTGTCTTCTGATTTTTTGGGTTGTTATATTGTGGTGCTGGTGTGTCGTCTCTAGAAACTTTTGGTATGGAGTTATTCTATTTAATATGTCAACAATTGCTCATCTTTGGTAAGCTTTCCATGCGGGAGGTTTGTTTTGCACTATGTGCCTGGAGTTAGTGCGTCGATTGGTGAGGGTTCGTGCTAGGTTTGGTTCTATTATTATACGTTGGTGGTAGCCAGTTGTGTTAGATTTGCTAAGGTAAATTGAATCAGGTGTGAATATAGGTGCACTAGGGATTGGTTATATTTTGATGTGGTATATTTGATGCTTTTGTTAGTGTAGACCTACCATACGTGATTTACGAGTTAGCCTAGTATGTATAAGAAGAAAGGTTTTGGTGTGTTGTGCTTCTTGGTAACAGTGTGCGAGGTGATTAGTTGGGTCTTTGTGGGAGTTGGTTTCTGTTGATTAGTGATGATCGAGTTTTCCTTGAGTTTGGATGTCGTTGTGGTTTCTTGACAGACAGGATTATTGAGATGATTCTTCGAGTTAAGTAAGATTATTTTGCAAGATGTGTATATGGCGTCTCAAGGGCGGGTTCACAAGTCGTGTTAGAACCCGAGGTGTATTTGATATGGAGTGGCTAAGGCTCAGGGTTGATTGTTAGCCTTGGCTGCAGGTGCGCTTCAGTGTAAACTAGAAAGGTAGGTGGTATTTGAGTTTCGTTGGGTTGTGATGGGAATTAATTCTTGGTGATTAATTGTGGAGTTAATGTCCAGCTATTTGTTATGTCGGAGTCGCGATTGGTGGGATGGTTCATTGATTTGATTTTTAAGATTTGATGCGACAGGGATTTATTGTTGAGCATCGCGGGGGATTGCTTATTTGAGCTCTACCCCTGTTGTGTGGGTAATTTAGGTTTAGCCATGGTTTGGTAGACTATTATTGCGCATTGAGACTTTGTAGAGTAGTTTTCGTGGTGGGAGTTATTGCTTATCTGTAATGTGTGTTGGCAGTCAGAGTTTTTTGCTTTGAAGGTGATCGTATTGGTTTGTCTTAACGTTTTTGCTCCATAGGGGTATCTACCCCACTGTTTAAGTACAACGTTGTTGTTTCTAGTGAGAATGGGTTCGGTCGTAATTGGTTTCAGTTATTATGTTATCATAGGAAGTTAGAGTCTTACTGGGTATGGCAGCATAATGGGTGTTGCGCAGGTGTTCAGTATGTGTATCTTGAGTTGACTTTGGGGGCATAGATCTTTGACAACCACTTGGAGATTTTGTAACTAGTCTGATTATTAAGGGTTGGTGAGAAGTTGGGAGGATAGTTTGTACTCGAGAACTTATAGAGTAGGTCCATTCTTAAGCTTTAGTGTAAAGGTTCTTGCAGCTTCATCTCCCCATAGCATGGCGAGGCATTGTTTGTAAACTTTAAGGTGTTTCTCAGAGTAGTGACTGATTTCAACCTTGGTTTTGGTTTTGAGATAGTTTGTGATCCTTTCGGGGAGTTTTGGTTAAAATTATTAGTGCTTGATCTTCCAGGGTTGTGGTTAACTTATATGCACAGTTTATGGCTAGTGGAGTTGGCGTGGATGCATTTGCTGAGTTTTGTCTCTTTAGTTGGAGTATTTTTTTACGCATCTCCATTCAGTTTTGACTTTCAGGGACGAAAGTTGTTTTAGTAGTGGATTTTGTAATGAACCTTATGGTCATTTATGAGAAATTTGATAACGCCCAAACTACACTTCCTTTTGAAGCATAAGAGGTCAGTTGTCAAATATAGAACCCAACTAGGTTGGGGTCGATCCCAAAGGGAATAGGGTGTCGTATATCTGCCCAGTAATAATAGCTAACAGTTAGTGCTTGTTTCTAGTGATAAAAAGAAAGTAAAAAGGGGTATTTGTTTCATTGCAATATTCGTTGTTACTGTTAATGATTGTCGATTGACACAAGTGTCTCATTAACCTAGGTTTGTATTCATCAGGGTTCAACAAA
>JBDJHY010000102.1:13441631-13454463 GCA_039654485.1 Withania somnifera | reverse complement strand
ATTCTTGAGTCAGGAGTTGAGGTCGGGTCTCGGATCGAGAGTCAAAGTGAGGTTTGGGGTAGAAAGTTGAGGTCAGGTTTGAGGTTGGACGTCAAGGTTAAGTGTCGGAGTTAAATCTCGAGTTGGGAGTCAGGATCGAATTGTGAGCCAAAAGTGGAAGTCAGGTTTCGAGTCGCGAGGTTGGGGGGTCCCGGGTCATGTCCCAGGTCGAGAGACGAGGTTTGATATCGGGTCTCGGGTCGAGAGTTGGAAGTGAGAGTCTGGTCTCCGGACGTACATCCGGGTGAGGTCCCATATTTAGGGTCAGCTCTTGGGTCGATTTTTAGATAAAGTCTCGGGTTGAGTCTCAAGGTTCGGTCTCGAATCGAGTGTCGGGTTAAGGTCATGACTCATGAAACTTAAGGTCAATTCCCTCCAAGTCTAGAGTTGAGAGTCTAGTCCCGAGACTTGACCTCAACACCTAACCTAGATTCCTGACCCAAACCTAACTTGCAACGTGACCCCGACTACCGACTCAAGACCCAATCCAGAAATCAAACTCAAGACCTGACCTCGAACTCTACCAGGACCCGATCCGAGACTTGGAACATGACCCCGACATTAGTCTTGAGACCCGACCCTAACTTTTAACTCAAGACCTAACCCTGACTCTCGACTCACAACCCGACCATGACACTTAACCTCGGACCCAAACATGATACTCGATTCGAGACCCGAACAATACCTGACTTGAGACCCGACCGATACCTAACTCGATTTCTGACTCAAGACTTGACCTCGAGATCTAACCCTGACACCCGACACTTAACCTAAACTTCTAACGTAAGATCTAGCCCCTACTTACAACCCAACCTCAACCCGTGACTCAAGACTCGACCCAGGATCTGACCTCGACCTGCAACTCGCGATCTGACCCAACCCCGACTCGTTCTTCCCATTCATTCCTTGTGTGTCCCTCTTCCCCCAATTCTTCTCATTCTACCAACGAATTCTCTATTATAATTTGTAAATCTAGATCGGCTGACCCCGATTCCTGATTTCTATCTCGAGGTTTGGTACTTTGTTTGTGTTAGGAGAGATTCTTGAATTGGGTTCAAGGTCGAATTGCATATTATGTCTTAAATCGAGGTTAAAATTCCAAATGTAGGTCAAAGTTGGGAGTCAAATCTCAATTTGAGATCAAATTTTGAGTCTTGTGTCTTGGATCAGGTTGATAGTTAGGTCTCGGGTCGGGATTGGGAGTTGGATCTCAGATGGAAGTTAGGAGTTTGGTCCCGGGTCAAGAATCGGTTCGTGGCCAGGAGTCGAATCTCGGGTTAGTCTAGTGAATCGATACCTGAGACTCGAATTAGGGTGAAAAGTTCGGGTGTGAGGTTTAAGAGAGCCTTGGAAAATCTTTTTCTTACTTTTCGAAGGAAAGTCATTTTCTTAGATTTAAGAAAATAATTTGATTTGGAAAACATTTTGAAAACATTCAGGGCTTATTTGGAAGCCACCCTGAAAATTGAATTTGGTGTAATTGGGCGTAATTACGTTATTTGGTATGTTGGGTTGGACAAGTAATTACTTGGTTAGCAGGCAATAGGATGTCATTGGCAGATTTACACTCTTCAATTCTTAGAGAAGAGCTCTGAATTGCGGGTAATTAGATGGTGTAATTACATGTTACATTTTAATTCTTTCTTTTATTTTTAGGAAAAATGCATAAAAGCCCCTTAAATTTGTCCTCCAAACTTACTTTAGCACTAAAACTTAAGGAATATTTAATACCGCCTAAATTCCATCCTAATGCTGACATGGCATAAAACAAAAAGGCAAAAAATATATAGGTGCGTATTTTTCTTTTAAAAAAAGACAGCGGACCCAGTAAATATAAATATTATATAATAAAAACTTAAATTAAAAAGAAAAATAACACCCTTAACCCATCCCACCCTCATTTGTGGCCTACACACTCCTATTCTGCTTCTTCAAACCCTCATGTACTTTTAGCTTTTGCAATTAATTTATTTAAAATATATATCTAGTCTGCTTCTTCAAACCCTCATGTACTTTTAGCTTTTGCAATTAATTTATTTAAAATATATATCTCAGCTGTTTTTTCTTAAGAACATAGATTTTTTAAATTGTATTTCTAAAAGATAAGGTATATCTTAAATACCAATTTAATATCATTTATAAAGGCATTTATTTGTCAAATATTAACTTTTAATAATTAATTTCTAATTTAAAGTTTTAATATAACAATATAATTACACTTGTGTAACTAAATAGTATATTTGTAATTACACTGTAATTATCTTGTGGGAAAGAAACAAGTCATGTTAACTACTAGTCTGGTAATTACTACCCTTATAATTACACCATATTCAATTACCAAGTGGCTTTTCAAACATATCGTTAAGTCAATCAAACATGAGAAAATTAAAAAATATTTTCTCAAAACACAATCTAAACGATTAGTCACTTATATATATATATATACATTGATCATTTTTATTAGGGAGAGGAGTGTAAAATACCCTTAACTTCTTCACATGGAAAGCAGGATTGAGGATTTTTCTGTGCATTGCCCATTTATCTTCTTCATAGCTAGCAACTCCTTGTGCTAGCAACTTGGCGTAGGCATTTAATTTGAACTTTTGGCAGTGAGCATGTTTGTTAAACACCTCTCTTATCATCTCAAGGTCAAACAGTAATATCATAGGCTTGGGCCCATCCCATATGAAACAGTTTTTACCTGTAAAATATGACAAAAAGGGTTGCTTATGATTAAAGATAGGTTCAAATATATATTATAATATTTTTAAAAATAAAGGTAACTTTCACAGAATAATTATATATTTTAAGAGATCGTGCGAACTAATTTTTAGGAATAATATCAATAAATTGCTTGCTTCGCTCTCTTCAGTTTTATTACTCCCTTGAGCGTAAATTTTAGTACTGAATCTTTTAAAATTAAATTTATATATTTAAAAAATTAAATATAAAATATAATAATTTAAAATATATAGGAAAAATTAGAATAAAAAATAAATTATTTGAATTTTAAAATACATTTTTTAAAAAATAAAACAAATCATTAAACAACCCATTTATTTCTATCACTTTTCATTTCAAAATCCTACGTATCTCTTTCATACAAATCAACCAAAATCAATTTCTCTCTCTTTCAAAGCTCTCAAAATGTTGGGGCGGTTTGGTAAATACAGTTGAATAAGTCATGAACTACTTAGCAATAAATTAATGATAAATTTCGTAGCTAAATTTTAATTTATTTTAGTAGGTGCTTGCGCTGAATTAGTATTGGAGTAAGGTTTGAAGTTGTGCTTGATCATAATTTCTTAAAAATATTTTTTAACTTTTGAAAAGATTTTTTTTATATATAATATTAAGCTCTAAATTTTTAAAAATAACAAAACCACTCAACCTAATGCCTAAAGGTTATACTTCACTCACCGACAATAATGTCGTGAGTGTAACATTTAACATAAATTTATTATATTCTTATTATTTGTCCATTTATTAATATTTAAATTCATAATTTATTTATTTTTTATATTTCTACAATATAATAATAATAAAATAATCAATCACATAAATATAATTATTTTTCGAATAATATAATCCCTGAAAACATAGCTTAAGAATAATATTGAACAAAAAAATAAAATGTGATGAGCGCTTTAGTAAATATGTAAAATTAAAATATATATAACAATATTAAATATTAAAATTGGATTTAAAAATCTTTATTGCCGAACAAAGTTTTTAGATAAAGTAAAAAAATCTAAAAAAAAAAAGACATGGCCAAAACGGCCCCCTAACGTATCAACTTAAAATGGCCAAAATGTAATACACCCTCTGTTTAAAAAAATTATTTTTTTATAATATTTAATTTTAATTTTTTAAATGATATGTTTAAAATTAAAAAATTAAAAAAATTAATATATTTGATATATTTTTAATTTAAGATCATAAGATATAAAAATATTTTTTTATTTTCTTAAATTATATGTCAAGTCAAAACATATAATTCTTTTTAAAACTAATAAACTGAACACCAATAATTAGGGATTTGTTCGATATTTTTATTTGCTCATGTTTATTTGGCTAAAAAAAATTAAAAATATCTTCTCAAACAAAATAAATTTCTTCAAAATAAAAAATATAATTTTTTTAATCAAATAAAAAAAATAAGTTCCAGCATTCATACCACTTTTAAAAACAAATTACAATATTTAAAAAAGAAAATTTTAATTTTTTGTAAAAAAAAAAAAAAATTAAACTATTCTTTTACCTTCACTCCATCCCCTACCTAGCCTCCTACCCTTAAAAAAACTTTTTTTTTTTTAATTTCTTGTTAAAAAAACTAGAGTTTTCTTTTATCTCTGCTCCGACACTCCTATCCTCCACCCAGCCCCCCAACCCCATCCCCCTTCTTTGAAAATATTTTCTTTTAATTTTAAGAAAAAAACTGAAATCTTTTAACCCCCACCCCTTCTCAATGTTAACCAGATATACAAAAATATAACAAATGCATTCTGCAAACACCCTTATGGCTGAGTTGGTGTATAATTTTATTTTTAATCTTCTTTCAAAAAAGTATATTTTCATGTTAAAATACTTTTTTAATAAAACTTCTTTCACCTTATCACTTATCCTAGCGCCTAAAATTCTTTTTCTAAACGAAAAAATTAATTTTTTTTAATCTCACTCTACCCTTAACCGACCAACTATCCCATTCTACCCAGCCTCCCAACTAAAAAAAAGAATTAAATTCTTTTAATTCCGTCCCCAACAAAAAATATTTTTTAATATACTCATAATAATTAATATTTAATTTTTATATTTCATATAATATTCGAACAAAAAATATGCCAAAAATAACTGATCTGCCACTAAATTTCACCATACTCACTGACTTAAAAGATTGTAATGGTTTGAGAAGTACAGTATGTACCAAGAAAAAAAGAAACGGATAACTTTTGTTGTTTGCTATTATTACTTAATAACGGATTAAGATCAACAAGTCATTAAGTCATTAACTACTTAGCGACAGATTAACACTAACTATCTATTCTGACTTCAGTCGTCCAGTGAGGCTTCCCACTGAAATTCCTAATAAGTGAAACCCCAAAATATAATACTCCCTCTGTTTTCTAAAAAGAAAATTACCTATTTTTTATTAGTCAGTTTAAAAAAAATTAATAATATTTTACTTTTAATTATTTATATGTTATATTTAAGATCAAAAAATTTAAAAATATTTTAATATATTTAAAATTATAAAATGTAAAAATTATTTTTTATTTTCTTAGACACCAAGCATAACTTACCATGTTTCTTGATTGTTTGAACAAAAAAGGGAAGAATTCTGTGAGAAATATCATCATCAGAGACATTCAATGGCTTAGACTTGGCTGCATCTACGAAGCTTTTGTACTGTTCTTTCTTGTCTCCAAATATTAATTTGTATGAGTTCCCTTTGAGACCTTGTTCTCTTAAGGAAATTTCCAATTTCTTTGGCCAAAACCATGCCCAATCCAGCAACCAACACGCATATACTACTAAAGTTATTGCAAATGAAAAAGAGACTAAGTAGTAAACAACAATCTCCATTACGTAGCTACTTCAATAAATTCAATTTATATAATTGATGACTTATTTATACCTTCCTTCAAGTTAAGAAGAAGATAGGTGAAGTTTCTGGATTGTATTATTGTGTACATAGACAAGTTCAGCTCAAATTTAAAGTGAAAATATAGAGTTTAATGACGCATTTATCCCTCCTAGGATATGTCAATTACCCCCTTTATATTTCTCAAGAAATGCACAAACAAAAAATATTTAATAATATATTTAGATTAGGAATTTCCTTTGATTGTTTTATTGGTGATCCATTCAAATTCATCAATTACTAATATACTCCAAAACACCAGAGATGTATCCCATGAATTTTTTAAATAAAAAAACTAACAAAATAACGAATACATTAAGTGCGGAATTATATTGAAGCAATTAATTTGATAATAACTAACTAAAATATAGACTAAGGGTCGACTCTGATACAACCCCGTCAACATGGGAAAGTGATCTAAATGTCTTCCCACAGTTCTTACTCGAATCTTGGCTCCATCATAAATATCTTTAATCAACCTAGTATATGTCGCAGGTACACCTCTAGCCTCCAAGTACCTCCAAAGAACCTCCCTGAAAACTTTGTCGTAAGCCGATCTCCAGATTTGTGAATACCATATGTAAGTCCTTCTTTCTTTTCTTATAATGCTTCACCAGTCTCCTCACAAGATGAATCGCTTTAGTAGTTGAGTGTTCAGATATGAATCCAAACTGATTCTTTGAAATAATAACGATCTTCCTCCACTTTAATTCCGCCGCTCTTTACCATACCTTCATCGTGTAACTTAACAACTTGATGCCCCTATAGGTATTGTAATTTTGAATGTCACCCTTGTTCTTATACAATGAAATCATCGTCCTTCATCTCCAAACTTTGGAAATCTTCACCGTCCTGAAAATGACATTAAGCAACTTGGCCAACCACTCCATACTTGCATAGCTAGAGCCCTTTAAAAAATTCACCGAAATTTCATCGCATCCGAGAGATAAATCTCTTAACCTCCTCAACCTTAATACGCCTACAATTACCATAATCATGACATCTATTAAAGTGCCACAAGTCACCTAGCACCAACAAAAGTATTTCAATTTTTTGAGTTTTTATATCTGACTATCAAGTATCAAGCTTTCTACCTGGTTTATGACCAATTATTTATCACATTAGACTTTAACTAACAATTATTAATTTTTTCTGTCTGAAAGATGATGATATCTCAAGTAAAAAAAGTGAATAATTGATAATTAAAATGTATTTTAACAAATAATTTGGGATAATTCAAAACTAACGCAACTAGTAACAAATCTTTTAGATATTTTTTTACATCCACTCACTTAAAAGATAGAAGTGTGGAAGTAGGCAAAGTACTAAATATCAACATAAGTCACTAGTGGGTAGTGGGAGGAGTATGTGGCTGCATCTATGGCTGAAACTTCAAAAGAATAAAAGAGGTCACGATTTAGTACTAACTTGTCTTTGTAACAACTCATGTGTACTACAACTAAAATTAAATGTTTCCGATGTCATTTGTTTGACCTCTTGCTGTATAATGTGATTATCTAAGGAGATGGCAAGAATGTTAGCCTGCCCTAACGCTAGAACGATTATTTCATGTTTAATAATAACATATGGTTTGAGCTAATATCTACTATATATTTACAAACCAATATTTAGTTAGTATGTTTTTCTTTACGTGATGTCAACTCAAACAGAATCACGAGGTTACGTTGATGAGGACTAGTTCAGTTGGTGAGCGCTCTATCTTTTATTGTTTGAAGCGATGAAAATAGTTTAAAACCCTATTTTATGACACTCTTTATCCTCAAATATCCATTCTTATTCACCAGTTTTAAATTCTTTTTTGCAGTAAACCCAGCAGGAGAATTAGGTTCTACTAAGGGGTCCCCAAACATTTTTCCCTAAATAAATGCATTAATAAATTGAGCCTATTGAATCAATTTAGCTCAACTATGGACTCACCCATATATTCTTCCTCATGAAATGCATCTTCCTTAACTCCCTCAACAACCTTAACATCTTCCTAGATAAAATTAATGAAATATTGATTGAAGTCAACCCTCAGTTTAAATTTTTAAAATTTTAACAGAGTTCTCGAAATAAGTCCAGCTAGTGTGGAGCTCGAAAAGCCAGCCCACCTAATCTAAACTTGACTTTTCGGGGCTAGTGGTAAGTCGGATTTTTGTTCCGAGGTTTGAGGTTCCAATCCTCAAAAGTTGACCCAAATCAAACCTTTGAACTCCAAAATGCTGAAAACACACAAAACCAGATAAAATTACAATGAGGGCCTCTGGACATAAACTAAAAGTTTGTCTAGACCAAAATTCATATTCCGGAGCTAATGAAACTATCAAAATTTGATTTCGAGTTTGTTTTCACAAAAGATAGACTGAAGTCAATAATTTTAACAGTTATGACTCTAAAACAGGAAAATAGACATAATAACAAAATGAACGACCCGAAAATTGAACCACTGGTTTCGATAATTCACAAATGACTTAGGGCAGCCACAAAAAAGCTCTAAAATGCAAGAAAAATGCAAAAACACAAAAATGAATGGAAGGGTCATTACATAGAATTTCACCTTAGGCCCACGATATGGTTAACCGTTGATGTCCTTAATAAAAGTAGGAAAAACAAGTTTCAGTGTCTCATACCACTCTCGAAATCACCCACCCCACTATCCCATACCATCCTCCAATCACCCCCTCCAAATTTTTTTCTTACTCCACCCATCTCCAAGCACCCCCCTAATTCCCACCATCACATTTTTTGTGTATTTATTTATTTTAAAATTTAATTTTTTTTCCACTTATCTTCATACTTTAGGGCCATATGTTTTCCCGAACTTTTATAAATAGTACGTATATATTCTTCGTTATACTTTAAGGCCATATATACCTTACCATCATACTTTAAGGCCATATATACCCTTAATCCAAATGAAACGACACGTGGTGTGATATTCGAAATTTCTACGATTTTCTTTTATTTTTTTGTTCAGAATTAAAAAGATCACTCATTTATTCTATCAAATCCGAAATAAGATATAAAATTAAAATTCACCTTTATATTACCCGATTATGACCAACAATTATTTTTTCATTACCCGAAATTAAGAACCCAAAATAAAAACTCACCTGTTGATAAATTCGTACATAAAATTAGTAAATTTAAGTTATTTGTTTTTATCTTAGTGGTTCATAAGATTTGAATTAGTAAATTCTACATTATATATACTAGATACAAGGTGGTTGTGCCAGCACCACCCGATATATAGTACTCATTCAATTATGTAATTCATATAAAATTTAGAAAGTGAATCAAACATTTTAAATATTTTAAGTTGTTAAATATTATAATTTATAATTAATTTTTAAATAATATAGTTACTTTATATGTCCCAAGTTAGGTGTCATGAATAGAATTTGGTGAGCTAATCAAAATTACTTAATAACTTTTAAATATTTTAAATTGTTAATTATTATGATTTATAATAACTTTTATGTAATTTTTAATATACGAAAAATTAAAAAATAAAGTAAGACAAAAATATATTACTTTCTCTATAGAGTCAATCATATTTTTCCTGATCGTACTTTTTTGAAGTATATTAAGTTGTTCGTTATTAAAGATGTATTTTACTAAATTAGTCTTATTAATTTTTAAAATTCAAAATTGAAGTACTACTACTTTATGTTAGCATTTAATACTAAAAATAAAAACACAAAAATATACAATCAAATTTTCTTAATTTTATAAATTTGATCAATAAATTAAAATAATTAATTTTAGCATGTGATCACTAATTAAAGAATTAATCCATATGTAATCAATTTTAAAGGAAGGTCTAACCTCATCTTATTTGATATCTACATAAATACCAACGATAATTAATGTAATAAACTTATAATGTTAGAGTATAAGTTTACAGCTAAAAGCTAAACCTTAAAATGGGTCTAAGGCTATCGATATCAGGTTGGGATGGATCCGGATGAACCAGTACGGGACCAAGATTCTCCCAACTGAGATAATATCTGTACGGGGACAATCATTTTCGTGATAATCGATACGAAATCCCCGTCCCATCCCATTGTGTATTGAGCCGTTCCGAAATGAACCGGGACAAACCTGGACGAGATGAACCGGGGTAGGTTATATTTTTAAATTTTTAATTTATTAAATATGTTTATTTTATAATTATTGTACAAATAATTTATGAATTTTTTTTATTTTTTTTTTATTTTTTCAATTAATAATTTTGTAACTTGTAAGTTTACGTTATTATTTTTTTTAAATAATTTTTATCTTTTTAGATTTAAATTTATATAACATATAAGTTATATAAAGTTCAAAATTTATATAGCATATAATTTATTTATTTTTTAAACTAGCATATAAGAGTTGAATTTCATAATTAAGTTTTTATAATTAGAAAATTTTTAAAGTGTGTAAAATTGATGTTTTGTAAGGTAAGTTTGTAGTATTTTTGTATGTTTTGCAATTTGTAAATTATAATTATTGTAACTTATTTTTTCTAAGTTTTTTTTCAAACTTTATATAACTTTACATTTTTTAAAGTTTTCTTTATACATTTCTAAGTTATAACAAAGTTTTCAAACTTGTTATTTAGATTTGAAAAGTTTTCTAACTTATGTTTTTGTAAGTTTTTTTTCTAACTTTATATAACTACATTTATTTAACTTTATATAACTTATTTTTCTAATCTGAATTTTATATATATAGATTTTTTCTAAGTTTTTTAATTAATAACTTAAAAGCTAAAAGTGTAATGAAAAAACTTAACAGTATAAACAATTACACAAATGAAAATAATCTGAATTTTATTCAAATATTCAAAATTTAATTACAATTTACAACTATTAGTAGATCACCTAATTTAAGCAACCACCTTCTAGGAAGTGTTCTGTTTCAACTAAGTTACACAACCACCTTCTTGGAAGGGTTCTGTTATACTAATAGTTGTATAGTCTAGACAAACTTTCATCTAAATCTTCTAAAGACTGAGTGTTATCAATGAATGATCTTGGTATTTCACAATTGATCTTCAAGTTCCATATCGTCGTCAATATTGTCGCCAACTGTTGAATCTACAAATAATTTATACTGTAAAATTAACTAGGGTAGTCCATTGTTGCGCCGATCGGTGTTGATCCAATTCCTGAATAACACTAAAATCTCAAAATGTCTTCTGCTAGTGAATATCGATGTTCTCCAATTTGAAAATTTCCAGCACTGAAAGATGACTCTGAAGCTATTGATGTCGCTTAAATAGCTAGCAAGTCCTTCACCATCCTGCTGAGTGTTGGAAATTGATTTTCTCAAACCCTCCACCAACTCAAGAGTTGTGGTATGCCTTCACCGTCCGTAAATAGTCCCTGGTTTAAATAGTCATCAAAATCACATTTATTATTAGAATCAATGCCAAGCTGAGACTTTATTTTACTATGAAAATTTTGTTTAGGCCTACTATTTTGTAGAGTGTCAATATTACTTGTTTGTATTGTGCGATATTTATCATACATTTCCCTAGCATATAATCTAATGCTATTTTGAAAAGTTTCTAAACTTAGTTGTTCATATGGTTGAATATCTAAATTTTCATTAATACATTTAACTAATGCTTTTGCAACAACTTCTTTATATTCAAGGTTAAATAGAATAGAATTTAAATAAATTTGTGGTATAGAAAAAAAAATAGTTTTTAAAATTTTCAATCATAACTACGATAGCCTATTCAAACAATGGTTTATCTCTATATTCAAAAAATGACATGTAATATTTAATATATGTATAAAATTTCAGTAATAATATGATAATATAAACCAGACAAAACGTTTGTTGCTTCGTAAAATAATTTTAAAAATATTACAAGTTCATTAACATTATCCCGATCATCATCAGTAATTTTAATTCGGGATTAGAGGTATGTCCGTTAATATGCATTGTAATAGAATTTCTATATTTATAAGCAATTTCAAGCATTTCATAAAAAGAATTTCACCTAGTTTTAGTATGTTTTGGAACTTTTCTATAGGGAAGTCCCCCAAGCTCAAAATGTTTTTAAAAATGAATAATCATACAACTTTTATGCATATGAAAAATTAAAAAACAAGTATTATTAATTTTTTCATAACTATTTTTATATAACGTCACAACAAAATTTAATATATGTACAACACATCTAATGTGAAAAGTATCTTGGCAAGTTGGATATATTCTAGCCTTTAATATGTTTATGTCATTTAAATTAGCAGAAGCATTACATAGAGTGCACTTTATCACAAAGTCTATAAAAATCTATAATTTCAGCAGGATTATTATCAATATAAGCACTCGCTTTTTTTTGTTTAGAAACTTTATAAGCTATAATTCTTTTTTATAAATTTCAATTATAGTCAACCACATGTAAATTAAGAGTTAGAAAAAATCAAAACCATTACGATTACGACTCATATCAGTGGTAATAGAAACTCTACAATTCATTAATTTATAATACTCACATATTATTTGACAATGTTGTTCGTGAAAATTAAATATATCTTTTTTACCATACTTCTTGAAATACCTTAATAACTGGTATTAAATGTATCTCGAATATATGTAATAAAAGTAAGATGTTCTCTAAAATTAAAAGGCAAACCGGAACAAACAATTATTTTAGCAAAATTTTCACGATCACGACCCCTGATATAGGGCTGTTGTGAAAGAGGGCCAGCGGGGTCTGAACAGGTTAGTTCATTTTGAATCATGTTTGACCCTTTCTACGATGATCGAGTACTACTAGCAGACATAGCAGGACCAAGACCAGCTAAATGTGTTTGCCACTCCCGTTTATGCATAGATTCTAAATGTCTAATGACCCTCTCCCTTTAAACCTCCACTACCGCCAAACTTATAAACCCAAGTTTGCTTATAAATACGACAAGTAGTGTTGAGTAGATTACCCACACTAGAAGGAGGGAGGGTTGAATAGTGTAGTGGTTTTTAAAAATCTTTTTGGCTTATACAAGAGAATATAAATGGCAACACAAGAACACGAGGAATTTAGAGTGGTTGGGCCAAACTCTTGCCTACATCCACTACCTAAGTTCTTTTCACCGTAGGATTTCCACTATCACAAACAAAGGTATAATCACTTTATAGTCAAGTGAG
>JBDJHY010000102.1:13427489-13439335 GCA_039654485.1 Withania somnifera | reverse complement strand
TGAGAGTATTAGTATTGGCCAACGTTATTTGGTTAATATATAGTTGCGTATTTTTATATATCAACTATATTTTTAACAGGCGATTCTCAACACTTTCCTACTATGTTTTCTTTAATAATTGACCATCATAGTTTCTCTTGGAAGAAATGAATCATTTTACGACAAACAACAACATACCCAATATATTCCCCATAATGTTGAAAAATCCAAAAAATATGAGATTTTTTTCCTATTTAGCTCAATTTCATAAAATGATGATCCTTACCAAAAATGGCTAGAAATTTTCTAAACCAAACATGATGAACAACAAAAACATACCTAGTATAATCTCACAAAGTGGGGTTTGGTGAGGGTGTAGTGTACGCAACTACCTCAGGTAGAGAGGTAGAGAGGCTATTTCTGAGAGACCCTTGGCTCAAGAGAGGAAACCAAACACGGTGAAGTGAACCAATCTAAACCATCTAGATGTAGATGTATCATAATTGTGATATGAGGCGACAAAGCAATAGGTCATTAGCATTATGCTCTCCATGTCTCTACATAAATGATACCGACTTGTTATGAATTGTCGCATCCGTTGTGCCGACAACCTTTTACATAACATCCCACATTATTAACAAGGAAAAAAGCTACTGCCCTTGTTTCAATTTGTTTGTCTAGTTTTGACTTGACACGAAATTTAAGAAAGTAAAGAATACTTATGAATCTTGTGGTCTTAAACTAAAGATACCTAAAATGTATCGAAGTATCTTTTAATCTTTTGGTCTTACACATGCCACGTGGAAAGTTAAAACTAAGAGCTGCCAAAAAGGAAAGAGGTAGCCACTAAACTAGCACTCAGTATGGAATATGAAGACAGCAAAGAAGGAAGAGATTGCATGGAAATAGGATCCAGGGAAACATGGTTAGAGCAATGGAGCAAAAACACAAATTTCTTCCACAAAAGTATAAATGCTCACAGAGAACAATAAAATTGACAAACTGAGAAGTTTACGTTGAGACAGAGGATTTGGTGCAGAAAGAGATTGTTGCCTAATATGAGAAGTTGTACTTTGAGACACAGGATTGTAGACCACAATTAGACATGAGGAGTTGTCCTATGCTTGGAGAAGAAGAAAACAACTTTCCAAGGGCACCTTTTGAAACACAAGAGATTTTGGAAAGCATAAAAACTTGTGCAGGAGATAAAGTACCAGCGGCTGATGGATTTTCCATGCCTTTTTCAATCAATGCTGGGGAATTATCAGTTCAGCTTTAGTAGCAACAATGAAAATTTTTCATACGAATGAAATTTTGAAAGGAGCATCAATGCCAACTTTGTGGCTGTATTCCAATATTGATGGTATTCCCCCATCTGTGATCATAAATGGAGCTCCGGAAGTTTTTTTTCCCCTATATCCAAAGGAATAGGACATCAGTTTCAAAAAACAAAGGATTTAGACATTTAGCCCTTAAAAAAATCATTAGTCAAGGTTTTCTCATTAATGCTTATTCTTCCATATTGGATTTCGGGCACGAGTAGTTTCACCACTCTGAGCTTGTACAAGGAAGTCAAATAAGGCACAATGGGCTAAGTTGATCGGACCTAGGTGGTGTTGGGGAAATAGGGGTTAATTTCCACTCAAGTCTAAATCACAGTGAATAGTATCGATACAAATAAATAGAACTATAACCGTGACTATTACCTGCCCCCAATATACATATTGAATACTAACTACTACTAATGAAAAGAAGATCCAAATGCAAAATAATAACAAATAAGCAAAGAAAAGGAAAGAACACACTGGAATTTATGAGGTTCGGCAATTTGCCTACGTCCCCGGGCACCACTGCAGCAGCAGATTACTTCACTAATATCTCCAAATATTACAACTTAGGATTTTCTTATTACAGGACCTCCTTTACATATGAGAGGAAAAGAAATTTTTGGGATGATTAATAAAGAGGGGGCAAGGGTCTTTTTATATAGATCAAAGACCCAAGCCTCCTCTTCCACAACCAATGTGGGACAAAAAAAAACAAAGCCAAAAAATGTAACAGACTTGTGAGTTGATTTTTGATTAATACATTTTTTATACTTACTTTCAAGAATTTAGGTTCACAGATAATATTTGTTCGTCATGAATCTCCAGTTTAGACTAAAGATAAGGGCCGATTTCCCATTAGTTTTATAAAGACCTAGCCCTCTATTTCTTTTAAGTAAGGTTATGCAATCCCAATTTACTAAATGGATTTTCTATGATCTTCTGTTGATCCCCAAATAATTTTTTTTGAGTACGATCAATATTTTCGCTAATGAATGGGGGAGCGTGTTTATTTGCATGCCATATTTAGGTATGGTTATGAGGACAGAATGAACTAGGGCCGTTCTTCCTACAAGAGTAAGTAGTTTACTTCTCCATCCCAAAAGTTTATTGTTCATTTTATCTAGAATAAATTGACAATTCTTTTTTTTGGATTATGATTTGTTATTGAAAAACCAAAGTAGGTACCACAATCATTAGAAGATTTAATGTCATGAGGTTACTAATTTAGGTAACAACATTAGTATTCACATATGTTGAGAAGAAAATTTTTGATGTAATAAGATTTATCTTTTGGTCTGAGATAATGGAAATGAAAAAAAAATGAAGTAATTGCGGTTGCATTTTCTATATTAGCTTTTGCAAAAAGAATTAAAGTCATTTGCATAAAGAAGGTGTGGAAGAAAAGGGTGACCAAAGCTTTTGATCAACAACTTTAAAAATGATGCACGAGAGGGATTCCATACATATGATAAAAAGATAAGGAGATAAAGGGGCACCTTGTCTAATTCCTCTAAAAGGTTTAAAACATCTTGTTGGTTGTCTATTTACAAAAATGGAAATTGAGGATGTTACGACCCCAAAACTGGATCATGATTCCATTTATCAAATTCTATCGATAGACAAGCCTATACCCTAACTCGAAGCAGCAAGAAACAGGTGGTAATCCTAGAAACACCACAATACAAGATAGGAGAAGGAGAAGAGAAGAGAAGATAGAGAACTAAATAGAAACAACAACACCTCAAAACCTAATATTAGTAGTATAAAGACATCTATATACAACAGAGTAAACCAACAATATACAAAAACAAAATACAAGATGTCTCTGAAGGTAGCAAGACAGAGTAAAACAACAGTATACAAAAATAAAATACAAGTTATCTTTAAAGGTAGCAAGACAGGGTTGCAGCTAAAGGAGAGGGGCAACATGAATGCCATAAGCTTACCGTAGTCTTTGAAGACTCATAAATACTGCACTTGCATGAATAATGTCCTCAACGATAACCCACTTTATTTCTTACATCACCAAAAAAATACATAGTATAATATGAGTATAAAAAACAAGGGGTACCCAATAGAAATCAATCATAGAGGCACACATGAGATACAAGTAATAAAATAAAGACATGAACAATGGGTCCGACATAAGAAAGCAAAGGCAAAAAAGGAAAGGTAACTAGATAAAGGGAGACAACATCATAAGGACTAACGAAAACACGAGCTAACGAGCAGTCCCATCGAGGAAAGAATACGCACATAGCCCATCAGCTGAACAACACTAAGGGTAAAAGATATATGACTAAACCATAAGCTAAAGCGAGCTAATCAGAGCTATCTGGTACTAAAAAACAAATAAGGTTAGGCAAGTAAAAGGACTAATCTGGAGGTGCGGAACACAACAAGCAAAACTAAAATAACACGCTACAAGATGGTAACAAAAGAGCTAAACCAACAAATGACAGCAAAACAAGTACATGAAGCTTTTGCCGACCATAATAAGGGTATATCAACAACAGGAAACCAGGAAATCACAGAAAGTATCGAAGTAACATTAACCACAAGTAAGATAAGGAAAGTAGCCAAGAATTACAAGAAGACCGCACGTAATATCCTACCAGATATCTCATACTATCAGTGGGACAAATAATAACGTAACTAGTGGACAAAACCTACTAGTATCCCATACTACCAACATATATAAACAGGCATACAGGGAACCCAAGGTGACTCCCCTTGTAAGTTCCAATGGTAAAAACAAGCATGAAAGAATGCAATATAAAGGGGTATTGAAAAAAGTAAATCAGTGCATGCACACACCCTTTTCAGGACGTATCCATGACAGGAAGGACCCACGGGAGACAACTCCGCATACCACTACTCCCCTTGTATATCCCTCCCCAGGATGCGCCACAATGCCCGATGCGTAGCGACCCAGGCCAATAGGCCCCGTGGGGAGAGTCATCTCACATGTATAATTTTTGTATCAGTACTAATATCATCAAAGTAGTGCCAAGTATCAAATTTTTAGCCAAGTACCAGTACATCACAACAGTTCTAAGTATCAGTACCAGTACATTGCCAATGGTCCATTAACGACTATTTTAGCCTTTTTTTAAAAAAAAATTATTTTAATTTTTTCCATTAATATCACTTTAATATTCTTAATTTTCACAATATTTCTCTCATTCTTTCTCAATATTTCTCCTAAAAAATGTTCTAATTGTTCCCAATTAAATTTTTAGTTTATTATTTTATAATTATTAGCAACATCAAGTGATCAAGTGTAAGTTTTCAATTTTCAAGTGTTCAATTAGTCAATTACTTCGGATATTTGGCATAGTTGTTCTATCTCTTACTTTTAATTTTTGAATTTATTTTTATTTACAATTATATTATTTTTATACTTTTAAATTTTACTATTATATTTTAATATGAATAAAATAAGAAAAATAGGTAAAAATATTAAAAAATTATGTCTTGAAAGTAGTCTGAGTAACAAAAGAAATAGGCTCGGTAGTACTAAAAATTATAATGTTTGACTGCCGCTCTATCTAGTATTGCTAGTGAACCTGAATAATAATTTGAATATGATGTAGGTGTGGGTATGCATGATATGAATTATGCTGAGTTGTAAGAAAATTATGGAATAGAAGAAGATAATGAATTAAAAAGGGATGCTAATATTAATCTTGACGAGTTTAATTATAATAATCAGAATCTTAACACCCTATCCCCTCAATCTAATAATTTTGCTCCTAAACCTCCTAGACCTCCTAAAAACCCTAGAAAAATTAGTGTTGTATGAAAATTTTATGAAGATATAACAGGAACTGAAATCGTCATATACATTATTTGTAATCAAGTATTTTTACATAAGAGGGGGTAATGCAGGGTAGATAAGTACCTTGACATTACATTGTAGAAATAAACATAAAGTAGAACGGGTCAAAGTGACTAGTGTTAAGAAAGGAGAATTGAATCAAGGTAGATTAAATTAAAAAAGGGGTAAATTAATTCAAAATTATAATAAAGCACAAGACCGTTTAAAAATAACGAAAATGATAGTTGTAGGTTATTTTCCTTTCACTTTTGCTTCTTTTGATGCTTTTTTTAGTATACAAAGAATTTAATCAAATGTTTGTCGGTATTCCTAAAAGTACATATCGGTTAGTTATTTTTAGATTACACGAACAATATGTATTTTATTTACGTATCATATTTTTTAATCTTCTAAGTGGAGTTTTTCTAACTTTCGATCTTGGAGGTGTTGTAAACAAAAATGATTATTTAATTGTTACTTGTCACTGGATAGATAGTAATTTTATAATGCAAAAACGAATTTGAGCTTTTCTATATGATGCAGAATTTATTTCAGATGCAGTTACTAAAGTTGCTAATTATTATAATCTGAATGGTAAATTTACGTGTAGCTTTTGACAATGTATCTAATAACACTGCAGCTATTAAGATGTTAAAAAGATCACTTTCTCCTCCACATTAAGATACTTTTCATATTAGATGTAATTGTCATATATATAATTTAATTGTTATTTCTTTTTCTAAACCTATATTTGAAAAATTAAGACTTATAGTAGGATTTATTCAAGATAACAATGACCTACATAATTTTAAGTAAAATGTGCACATTTTAATATGAAACCTAGATTAATGTCGGAAGAAATAGAAAAAAGGTAGAATTCAACTTATTTATTTTTTAAAAACTTGTTATAGATATAGGAAGCCCATTAGTGCTACTTTTAACCAATTTTTCAATCACCTGAGCATATGTTACAATATTCTGATTGGGCCCTAATTTGAGAAGTATATATATTTTTAGAAACTTTTTACAATGCTACTAATGTATTTTCGTTTCAATATTATCCAATTGTTTGTTCTATTCCACCTTATGTAACTGAAATTTCTCTATTGCTTTCTGAATATAGGCTTAAACGCGGTTTCGAAGATGCTATTAGCACAATGCTTGAAATTTTTTTTAAAAAGTCTTTTTCCCAATTCCCCCTATTTACTTAATTGGTGCTATACTAAATCTTTCTTTAAAACAGACAACAACGACTGAATTTTGTACACAACTTTATACAAGTTTAGAAATTAAACATGATAAAGAACCTCAACTATTTGAGGCTATGCTGACGCGAATGAGCATTTAAAATCTTTATATGACCACTATACCACTATAGTTGATAATGCCACACCAACCAATCTAACTAACCCATCTAACGAGCCTTCTAATTTTTCAGAGTCGTCATCATCATTTTTAAAAAGGCAGCTGCATGTTATGCCTGATTTTAGTAACACCATAAATTTTAGTAAAATACTGCTACCTCAGTGAGAGAAGTCGGGAAAGTACTAAGTTTTTATTTGTTGCAGGCTCCCGAGAAAATTAGCAAGAAAGTTAACCCACTGAATTGGTGGCAGGGGAAGCAAGCAAGTTTTTTCATTTTATCAGCACTAGCCAGGAATGTCATGAATATTCTAATGTCAACAGTTGCACTGGAGAGCGCATTCAGCCAGGGAAGACAACGGATTGGAGACATCGACATTCATTGGGAAGCAATGCAATGATTGTTCTAGATTAGTAAGAAGAAGTAGAAATCGAAGAACTATTATCAGTCAATCCTTCAGTAGAAGCAAGTCCTAGATATAGATTCATTGATTTTGACCAGTGCGAACTAGTCGATTCTAGTGTTAATGTTGATGAATTAAATAGGATGATTGAAGAAATGTGTTAAGCGTTGAATTATTTTTTCAATATTATCAATAAAGTGACTCATTGAGTCTTTTTATTTTGATATTGTTATCTTCCTTTATTATATATATATATATATATATATATCTTTAAGTATATAATTTTAGTATGTTTAATATATCTTTAGCATATAATATATGTATCACTAATATATCTTGTATATAATTTTAATATATTTTTAGTATATATTTAGCATATATCTTTAGTATATATAATATGTATCCCTTAGTATATTTAGACTTTAGTATATATCTCTTGTATTTAATATATATAACTTTAGTATATAGTGATATATCTAGTATATTTTGTATATAGAATATACCTCTAGTACATGTTGTATATATCGTTAGTATATATTCTTTAGTATATTTAGTATAATACACACACACACACGCATATAGTTAGTATATAGTATATACCTCTAGTATATATTGTATATCTCTTTAGTATATAGTATATATCGTTAATATATATTCTTAATATGTTTAATATATCTTTATTATATTTAACATATATAGTATATATCTTTAGTATATAATATATATCTTTAGTATATGTAATATATATCCTTAGTATGTATAAGTATTTTATATATAATAGATATATCTTTAGTATATAATATTTATATCGAATATATTTTGTACATATAGTGTATATTCTTAGTATGTATATATCTTTTGTATATAATATATATCTTTTGTATATAGTATATATATATATATATCTATTATATTTTGTATATATTACATAATTCGTTAGTATATATTCTTAGTATGTTTTATATATTTTTAGTATATTTAGTATATAAAATATATATCTTTAGTATATAATATATATCATTAGTATATTTAGTATATATCATTGCTAGATAGTATATATCTTAATTATATATGTAAATATTATTATTAACTTTTGTACACTCGTATTAATTTTAAACTATATAAATATATATTTGTATGAATTAAATGTGTTTAATTTTTTTTTAAAACATACACTGGTCATAGCAGGTCTGACAGGAGATTGTTCATATGGATCGAGACAGTTTGAATCAAGCAAATTAGTCTGAATTAACTCAACGCATTTAAAACTGACCAAAAATTTGACAACCCGATTCGAACCAAAATTTTTTTGGACTAGCCCATTAACAAGTCTACTTTTGGGTACTGGCAAGATTACTAGGTTCCTTCCTATCCTAATTACCCAAATTGGGTCAAGGATTATCGTTATCCACTACACACATACATGGAAAGAAACAAAAGGTATATTTCTATCTTAATTCTTAGTATTTGTTCTTCAATCAGAACAGCATATAATAAAAAAGATAGCCTGTTACATAGAATATTCCGTGTTAGCAATGTTTAAAAAGAGCGGCACTTTAAAGGGTGTAATATAAACCGTCTAACTTAATATAAATATTAATATTTATTTTTATAACTTTAACATATGTTTTATAAGTCACACAAAAATTATTTTATCCTTATCCAACACTCATCTTCAATTCAAACAGCACCGAACTATCAGTAATTAGAGATTTTTCACCAGATATAATGGGGTCCCTATTAGCTGTAAAGAACTAGAGAACAACTCATGAACCACAATATAATCCACACACAAGTCCACAATGGTTAGCCGACTTTTCTCCTACCTATGCTTCAACGAAACTGCATACGTAACACTACTACTTTTTTCCGGCAACCTAAGAAAATATTTTCCTATTTATACCCCCCATTTCAGTTATGAAAATCACTCGTTACTAATTTTCAATGGATATGCCTAGCAAAGGGGCTCAATCCCTGCCCCAAACTGGCATTTTGTTAACACAAAAGAACCATTTTTCAACAATATTAAGTAGATTTCATGCGGGTTATTTTAGAATAAGCCTTTCTCTATGCAGTCAAGCATTATTATGGAAAACATTAAGTGAGCCATCGGATGATATTCATAAGTTCCGAAACATTTTTCGAATGCTTCCCTCTGCAGCTTTCATTCTTATATGGTCTTTAGCTTTATTGTCATTAGCATTACTTTCTTTACTATATTTACTTCGTCTCCTCTTTCACTTTGACATGGTGAAAAGTGAGTTCTTGCACCATGTTGGAGTGAACTACCTTTTTGCCCCGTGGATTTCTTGGCTCGTCTTGCTTCAAGCCACCCCATTATTCAAACCCAAAGAAGTTTATTATGTTGTACTTTGGTGGATCTTCGTTGTACCTATATTGGCACTGGATATCAAGATATATGGACAATGGATCACAAAGGGGAAGCGCTTCTTATCAGGAGTGGCGAATCCCACGAGTCAACTCTCGGTTATCGGGAATTTGGTGGGAGCAAGGGCAGCTGCTGAAATGGGATGGAATGAGAGTGCACTATTGTTGTTTGCAATTGGAATATCACATTATTTAGTGCTATTTGTGACACTTTATCAGAGGTTGCCGGGAAGTAGTTCAATTCCAGCAATGCTAAGACCAGTATTCTTCTTGTTCTTAGCTGCTCCAAGCATGGCTAGCTTGGCATGGGACTCTATTTATGGAAAGTTCGATTCTTCTTCCAAGATGCTCTTCTTCCTATCCCTTTTCCTCTTCCTATCACTGGTAAGCATTTTAAAGTTAATCTAATCAAAAACTACATTTAATACATGTCATGAAAGTTATATGGATTATATAAAAGCAAGAGACATATAGGTAACTTGTATAATCGATGCCACCAAACTTACTTTCTTAGAATGCTTAGTTATATAGATATTGTATAGGTGACCTATGTAATCAATTGCAGTAGCGATGAATTGAAATTCAAGGCTCAAAATATTTTCAAATATAAGAAGGCCACGCTTTCTCTGCCAAAATGTTTTCAAATATAAAGTAATAGTTCTTCTATCTCATTTATGTGTTTTATTTCAACCGGACAGAAATAGTGAGACTATTGAGTTTTTTGAGTATTAATGTAAAAATACGTATATCACACCACAATATTCATTGAATCATTTTTACTTAAATAAGTCATATGTGATATTAGAATTAAAGAATACCGATTATTGACAGTAATATATTTTTTTGTAAGTAGATTAAAATGAAAGTAAATATATAAATAAAAAAATAAAATATTCTTTTATTTTGTTGAACAAACTAGAATGGAAAGAATGTAAGAAGAGTATTTGTTTGTTCTTCTATATATAGTAGGAGTATTTCTTTGATCTGTTTCTTTGAAGGAAGAAAAGAGAATACAGATAAAAAGAGACTGATGTGGACCGTCTAAATTGACCTAAGAAGTATTCGAATTGGCTTTTGCATTTTGCAAGATTTTGTAGTCGTCACTTTCTCCATTGTACGGCATGATGTTGTTAGCTACCAACCCCTCAACTCAACCGTCAGCGGCGTCATCTTAAATATACCATGTGTCCTTTTTGACAACCTAAGGCACCACTAAGATTTAAAGAGTTGTCTACTTGTCTTATCTAGATGTAATGTTTTGTTCATATCGTTCACTTTAATTTGTCCCTAATAAAATTTGCACTTCATTTTTTTTTAAAAAAAGAAATAAATAAGGTAGACATATTTGTTATAATACAAACATAATTAGTGTATAGTTTTAATGAATTTGTGAAATGAGTGTTATATATTAAGAGTAAAACAGTAATCACTAATTATCTTTCTTATGATATATTAAAATCTCATGATATATTAAAATGGAGATGTAAAAATAGTTTTTAGTACATTGAATAAGTACCATTGAATGAAAATATTATTGATGAAGATTAATTTTTCATATGATCATTATATTGTATTATTTTAAAAAATCATCTTTCATTTCAATTCTTTTCAATTAAAAAAGTACTCCTTTTGTGTCAATTCTTTTCAATTAAAAAAGTACTCCTTTTGTGTCAATTTATATAGCATAGTTGGTTTCAAGAGTCAAATAGATTAGTTTTGATTGTGAAGGAAGATTAACTTTCTAAGATGATAATTATTAATTAAATGACTCTAAAAAGTCAGAACTCTATTTACAAGATATATAAATTGAAAAAATATTCTGTAATGAATGTACAGGTTTCAAGGCCAGCCTTATTTAAGAGATCAATGATGAAATTCAACGTATCATGGTGGGCATATTCTTTCCCTTTAACAGTGATGGCAATGGCATCAACCAAATATGCTCAAGAAATGAAGAACACTGCTTCCCACATATTAATGCTGCTTCTTTTTGGACTGTCAGTGATAGTTTCACTTGTCTTGATGATTTTTACAGCCTTAAATTCCAATTCATTTTTACCCAGTGATGGTGATGATTCATTGCACTGCACCAGTAATCGACGGTCTTCAATTGTATAAGTGTAACTACTCTTAAATTACTTATTAATTAGCGTTTTATTCGAATCCCGAGGACAATCACACGTTTGTAATTAGTAATAGAATAATACTAGTTAGGCATTCATTAATGATTTTTGTATGTATTTCTTATCAAAGATGAGGGTACCTAAGCAGTTTTATAGTGTTAATTCCTCTAGTCGACTTTATTTTTCCATGTGGAGAAAATTGTATGATATATGAAAATAGTGTTACTGGTCTTTAAATTACTACGCATAATTTATTTTGGTTTTGATTTTTGCGATGTTTAACTAATTTAATCTTTAATTAAAAGAAATATATCAATTTACCTGTAGCAATTGAGGTAGAGTGGTAAATACTCTCTTATCTTTAATTAAAGATTTCGGATTTGGGTCTTTGATAAAGAACTTTGACGCAAATTTAATTTTATTCAAGTTTTAATATGAATAT
>JBDJHY010000102.1:13385678-13397853 GCA_039654485.1 Withania somnifera | reverse complement strand
TAAAGCTGGATGCCAAATACATTTGCTGTTAGGCACCTTTTGTTACAATGGAGGATGATTTAAAAGTAATACCCTGACTCCCTATTATAAAACGTGATAACTTAAGTGCGTGACTATTATTTTATACTTGCAAATCATGGTGCCAAACGTCTTGACGCCGCCGCAAAAATTTCAAAGTTGCCATTGATAAGAGTAAATTAAGTTAAGCATATACACTTCCAAATCAATAAAACGTTATTCCAAATTATGCTACAGTTATTATTTTTTAACAGTGGGCTTATAGAATAAGCAAATGAATAACATTTGATTAACGATCTTATGTATACTTTATAAAATTCTGCGACTAACGGCTATCAAAGAATAACGTTCAAAATATAGATATTGGTTTATCCAAAAATTTATTGGTACAATAATGCACGTATTTAGAAATTTTCATTACGAACACTATTTTGGCACACGAAAGTGCTTTTATAGGAGGAGATCAAAACATTTGTGTTAATGTGATCAACGTAAACTCAGGTATTTGAGAAATAAAAATCACCTTTTAGATAGGACATTGATATCGACTATAGATAGAACTATATTTTATAAAGTTTAAAAAATAAACACAAGCATTTATTAACTAAGGAAAATAATTAGAAAAAAAAGTAAACTAAATAAAACTAATCAAAATACACGTCCATCTACCACATATACATATTTACACACACAAATGAAAAACAGTCAACTCCTTCTTTGTAGCAAGTAAACACAATTTATTGAAATCAATTCGAGTGTTTGAAATATGTTATTAATTAATTTAATATTTGAATAAGTAACTAAAATCTTATCCCTAAAAAAGAGTACACCCTATTATAAACCAAGTATTTTAAAAACAAAAACTACCTCAATTCCATCACAAACATTCTTAAAAATATATATATATTTTTAATTCTGTAATCTTCATTCACCCGCTTAACATAGTATAGTTTTGCTTCTCATGATGCTCTTTAGGATTTCTTTCCTAATATTTTCTTTATTTTTTTGCGATGAATTTTTATGGTTTTAATTTATGATTTATACATATTGGTGATTGCATAATTCTCTCAAATCCAAAGTAGGAGGCTTGGCGCGAACATTCGCAAAGCTCAGTACATTTTTTATTTGAAAGAGTACGACATCTATAATTGTTGTTGGCCATTTATTTTCATCAGTTTGTGAAAATTATATGGCTCTCCTCCACATTATTTTTTGATAATTCATACCTTTATAATTCTTTACTCATTATTGATTATTTATGTTTTTAATCACATAACTCATCTTAATTCACGTTTATTTTTGTGGTGCATTTCAATCTAATTTCCTTTTGGTTTTTTTTATTCAAAGAAGTTTAAGAAACTTTTTTCAGAAATTAATTAAAATTGCAAACTACTGAAAATAAAAAATGTAATAACCTTTTTATTTATTTATTTTGCACTACATCATCTTATTTTCTGACTTGGTGTCGATTTTAATTTTCTGTAAGAATTAATTCTCTAATGGAAACAGCCGAGAAAGTTTAATATATGCTTTCTAATCTTTTGTTTTTTTAGTTCAAAATGCCAGAACTCTAAAGCAACAAATAAATGCTAATGATATTTTGCATAACACATGCACCACTTTTATTCTAATCAAAAGGTAAAATTACTTAACACTAAATATATAAAAATAAGCATGATTTTGTTTAAATTAAATCTTTCAAAAATTTTGCATATGTCTAATTTATATTTAAGATGATAAAATATAACATAACTTCTCATGCAAAAATTTAAGAGAAAATAAATAGACTTTTTTAATGAGAAACGCCATGAACTTGACCGAGAGCTTTCAAGGCTATTCGAATGTCCTATAAAAGGGTTTCGTACCCCGCTGCCTCTGGAACTCCTTTTTCTCGGTAAGGATAGGTACGATTTCAACATTGATACAGCCAAAAACATCAATAAGAAAAATGTTCCACCAATTATGTTCAGTTAATTTAGTTTTGTTGGATCATTTCACTAATAATTAGATACTGTTTTGTTTTTGATAGTAAATACTTTTTAAGAAAATCAAAATTTAAAGATATTTAAATTTTTTTATTTAAAAAAAAATAGAATTTTCTAAATAGCAAAAAATGTAGATGGTGAAATTAAAAAATATAATTTTAAAATTAAAAGAAAAATAAAGGGACGTGTGCATTGTTGACTTTTACTTTTTTTTTTTTTTTTTTACTTATCTTTTGAAAAACTACATTTGAATGGAAGAATAAAATGTTTACTAAAGGCAATTCAAATTTCAAATTGTACATATGAATATAACAAGTATAAATTATTTGAATAAATAAATAATTATTGATTACATGTAACATATTTCTACTCTTTTATTTTAAGAAATTTATTTAACAAACTAACTGTCACTTTAGTTATAAATTTGCAATTAAGACTGTTAATTAATATTAATATTTATATTCTAAAATCAAATAAAATGTTTACGGAAGGCAATTCAAATTATATATCAATTGGTATTTATGCATCAACCAAAAGTGCGTAACACTTAGTGCATGTTTCTATAATCGTCATGCTTGATTTTATAATTTCAATTATAAAAAATTAATGTGTTTGTTGGATTATTAAATTTTGAATATATTTGAGAAGAGATGGATTTTTTGCAATAGTAGAAAATTTATTTTGAGATTCATTCAAGTAACTTAAGTTTTTTATGTATTGGTCAAATTAAAAAAGAACGTTACAAGAATATTTTGGTACATTCCATTAAATAAAAAGAAAAATAGCCTAAAATTTGAATACAAAATTAGACATATTAAAAGGCTCGAACTTTATACACAACAACGATTTACAAAAATATAATGATACTATTTGATGATTGTATTTATATAATCTTTTAATAAAAAAAATTAATTTATCTGATATATTTCTCAAAAATAAGATGATAATTAAATATTTATCAAATAAAATAACAATCTAAATTAACTTACTAATATCTACCTATCGCGCGGGGAATTATACTAGTATATTATTAACTAAAAGAATTGAGAGAGGGAGTAATAATATTAAGGGTTGTTTATGGTAATATGTAATTTTTCCGTTTTATTCAATTTTTTTTTCTTTTTTCATGGATCAGTCAGTTTTGATGTTTTTAACGTGATTTGGTTAATTTTTTTTAAATTTTTTTTAAAGTATTTTGGTGATCAACCATCTGACGAAAATAGACACTCTCAACACACACTAGTAAAATAATAAATCATAATTCAACACGTTAATTCGACACACACTCCTCAACCAAAGGCATCCTTTATTCTATCTTACAAGCTTCACTTTTTCATGAATAATGTATGGATCAAAACAACTAACATGTTTATGGTATTATGTAAGATGTTTCTAATAAAATATATATTTAACCAAATAAAAAAAATTACTAATATCTTCGAAGACTTCATTAAGGTAGAAAACTTAGTAGCATACGTTTTGTTGAAACAAGATACATGCAGCAAAATTTAACTGTTGGCCTTTCCCCAATTTGGTGTTAAAACTATTTGTTCTCACTAGGAAAAGACTAATAATTTCAATTTAAAATGACCAGACAGATACTTTCATCAAAATCTAAAAAACACTTAAAGACGAGTAATTTTCCTCTGGCATAAGCCAAATCGTTGCATAATAGCATTACAAACTAACCATATATTAGCACTTAAATCTGTCATCAGCTGATAAAAAAATCCAGCAAAGACATTCAAGTATCAGTTATTTATTTACAAGTGCAGACATTCTTCTTGTTTAAAAGACACATGATACTTAAAAAGGGTCATCAACACAGAGATGAATAGATGCGTTTAAGCTGCTTCTGCAAAACCAACCCTCAATGTCTCACAGTCAAACACCGTGTGGTAGCGACCCAAGAAAACATTTCCCAAAATCCTGTAACACATGATACCCAACCATATTAATCTAGCAGATGTATCAAAGACGAATAAACCAGTACCCATTAATGGTGAAGAAGATTGATCAACTAATTAAACTAGCTCAGTTCTTAGTATATATAGAGCAATATCGTTATATTATAGTCAAATTTCTAGAGCACGTATAACAAACCATACGAGTGTAAAGCTGCATAGATGGCCCTCGGGTTGCCTCTTCACGAGACCAGTCCCACTTTTACCTTCTACAACATTGTTGTCGACAACTCTTACCCAGTTTCTTGTCTAAATATTATGCAGAAGCTCAA
Organism: Withania somnifera; assembly: GCA_039654485.1. Lineage (NCBI taxonomy): Eukaryota > Viridiplantae > Streptophyta > Magnoliopsida > Solanales > Solanaceae > Withania > Withania somnifera. The sequence continues at coordinate 13,393,614 of JBDJHY010000102.1, read as the reverse complement.
CACTGAAATAGTTTAGAAGGAATTTTTGCAGAGCAGCAATTTGAAAGAAGAGTACTAATGAATTTTGTTGCTGGAATAAGAAGTTCCAATAAATGCATGACAAGAAAATAGTTTACAACGAGATACTAGTATAAAAATTCTTCTAATTTGTGTGAACCTATTTGACTGGGCACTCTTTATGATAGAGATTTTTGAAACTTATGATCTTAAACATTGTCATAACATTTGGATGGCTAAACAACATTTGACTATTTGGTATTAAACATTGTCATAGCATTTGTGTGGCTAGTAAAGCTTGTCATCAAACGATAAAACGGGAAAATAAATTTAAAATTGTCTCCAAAATTTGGAACAGGTCATACTGACTGAAAAATAAAGTCAAATATCTAGAATGGAGGGAGTACTAATTTTCATTGAGGTGGTTCACAGAATTAACCATAACAGTCACAAGAGAGAGTTGCTCAAATAACCCCTCACCTCCAACCCTAAGGTTGTGGTTTTGAGTCACCAGGAGTGCAAAAAGGGTCCTAGGAGAGTGTCAAAAAAAAGTAACCATAATAGTGAATAGTGAGAGTGCCGAAAAAAAAAGTAGAGGCATACCAAAGGGGTCCACGAGGAGGCGGCACATCTAATGCTGTGAATCCACTTATGCACTGTGCAATAGGAGCCTCACCAACTTTAAGGGCATACTGTTCAGTTACAACCATAAAAAGGAACGTTAAGTACAATACATATCTGCATATTTGTTGTTTGCCAATGCAATAGGTTCGTGCTATATGTTTTCCATAGACTTCTATTTTGGGAAAGCAAAAACAGTAAAAAGCCTTCATCATAGTGCTACTTAAAGCAATCTCCAAAAAGCATCACTCGATTCCATGATAGAAAAAACAAGTCAGTCTAGAATGCGCATTCTTCTTGAAAAGAATTGGCTGAATATTGATTGTGTATAATGCTCTGAAGCAATATCTTAATGAGTCAAAGCACATCAGTAGATCAGATAGAAAGTACCTGCTGCGGTGTCAGCTCAAATGTTTTATTACCAATTGTAAAGGAAACATTAGGCATGGAAGCAAGGCTGTCGCAGTCAACTGCAGATTCACCCATCGGACTGGGCAATCGGTTGCAAAGCTGCAGTTGGAATTTGAACTAAAGCCTTAAGATCCCGATTAACCAACATTCACTTTGCATAATGTATAAAATCTAGCTCACCTTATTAATATAGTCAAGGATTCTTTCTGCCGTTTCATTTCGTCTTACTTGGTTTTGCATCCATACCACAGCCATCTCACAGACCCTGCACATCTCGTCATTCAGGCCGTTCGAAGCCTCATTGTGTTTGTCCACCACATTCTCAATAATCATGCTGCATGTAGAATCAAAGGTTAATAATTGGTCCAGACATGCAACAATAAAGTCAAGGATAAATAAGTTGAAATAAACAGCTAGCAGAACCTGCAGTGTGATACCCCGTAACATAATGTATGTATGTGGGACGTAAATGCCGATGAAACAGGAGGATAAGGTTGTAAATAGTTAATTATACAAAGGGACATTTACATTAAGCCATTTAAAGTGTTAAACCAAGCTAGAGACTAAAGGGAGACTTGAAACAAAAGTTCAAGTCGAAGGATTCATTATGGTAGAATATCGAAACAAGCTCGCATATGGTCTGACTTGGGACGAGTATATCTCGCGAAATATAAGGAGTTAAGAGAGTCCATGACCTATCAAACTAAAGGACCTTAGGTCTAGTTTGCAATGAAACAAACTGCTCATCAATACGAATTTGGATGTAAAGAGGTATTCTGAACATAAAGGGTCCTGTTCTGAAATGCTTTATTCAGCTTTTTTCTTCTCCACCTCTCCCTAGTCTAAGATAAGTCGATTCCTTCGATAATCAAGTGTATTTCTCATCATAGACCATGAAAACATATCTAGCCAAACTTTTTCTTGAAGGAGAAGGACTTGTTCTTGAGTATTAAAAAGTTGCAGGGAGAGAGGGGGAAGGGGGGTGATAGGAAGCCATGATTTCATGTTTCGTCCATTGTAATTGATGTAATTAGTGAGGAGGGAGTATGTAGAGGATTGTATTGAATATTTTATTGACTAAATGAGGGGTGTCTGCTTGTATATTGGTGCAGTAAGCTTGTTGCGATGAATTGGAAGGCTAGGAGTAGCAAGCACGATCTTTGTAGTTCTTGCAAGCTTACCGCTCGTCAAGTATTTGATGAAATGCCTAACTGGATTGAGGAGGTTATTTATCTGTTTATTTGAGTTTCTATTACTGTATGGATTGTAACAATTCTCTCTCAACATAGTCTATGAGTTTTAAAGAGGCATTTTAAGTCATTTGATAAAGAACTGACGCTATTCGGCAGCTGAGAGTTTAAGTTTACATCCTTGTTTGGGATATGTACAGGGTTGAATATGTTGAAGTAAGAACAAAGGTGTAAGCTTGACCAGTGTAAGCTTGACCTCATAAAAGGTTCATAGTTTAGTTGTGAAGCTGGGGAAAGGAAGGGTGTGATTGTATGCCATTTATACATCGTATGTACTGAATTTGTAGCTTGAGTTATTATTGTGCTTCTTGCCTCACTTTTTGCATTTTGGTTAGTTGCTTGTACCTTTTCCATGAAATTATGTCATAGATAAGGAGTGTTTTGAAGGGTGTGAACGACACGACATAAGATAGAAAATCCCGAAGTAAGGTAGGTAAAGCTAAAACCTCTTCAGTATTAAGGCACAACCCGGGGTCACATGTTTCTCCTATAAATATCGCCACAAACTATAATATACTTGACAAGTCATCTAGTATTATAATTTTTTTACCGTTAGAGTTCTAACCCTATAGAGTTATAGTACTCTTTTCCAGTCAAGAAAGTCATATGCTCACATGATCATATGTATCTTTACTTGAAACTCTTAGAAATTGCAAGATTGTATGTCAAATAAATTGTAAAGGAGGTAATTGGCCATTGATTAGCCATATGTATATAGATCACATAAATAATGTTTCATCGCTTAAAGAGAATCAAGATAATCCAATCACGAGTTATTTATTATGCCCTTCATAGGCAAGATGAGATTTTAACCTACTCTACATCATGGGATGGTTATTTTAGAGGGCCACTATGTGCAATGCTGTTCTGTCCACAGAATTCAAATAGAGCGAATTGGAATTTGCCATCATGGATTCCCCTGACTATACAGGCCTGTGGGAAGACCATACAGGAGCTTTGAGGGTGTATCTTGACAGACTGCAATACCTAAACTATGAGATTCCACACATAGTTGTGACAGTTGGCCCCAAATACCATACAAAAGTCATTGATTGTCGACAGTAGGCCATCCTATGACTTCCTGAGAATTAGTATTACAGAAAGCAGAAAGAAGCTACATAAAGAAGTAAACTCATCACCTAGGCAAATTCTATGAATTTTAAATATATATAAATGAATAACGTGTGGGACGTTATATGAGGACCTTTGATATTGGTCATAGTATCATTTTCGGTTTCAGTTCGGAATTATGTTTCTAATATGCATATGCTTAGATTTCCCATCTTTGTTGTCTGATTCATTTGAGCATCCTTACATGTCTACTTGTTATTCAATCTACTTTACATACCAGCACAGGTTTTATATGTACTCCCTATTTTGGGGGCACTGCTTCTCTGTAAATCTAGGCTCAAGTACTCAGGGCAGCAAACATGGATAGTAGACTAGTGCCTCCAGTTGATGAGCTCCACTTCTATCTGGAGATATCAGATGTCTAGGTCCTATGTTTTGGATACATGTACATATCTCGTAATGGGTATGTCAGGTACTTGTCCCAACTAGTTATGAAATTTTCAAATACCGACTCTTTAGAGGCTTCTTAGACTTAGTTTTCTTTCAGTTGTAAAGTTAGCTTAGTGGGCTTGCAGTTATCTATGTTTCAGCATATGTAAACACATCTTGATGCCTATTTCGTTGCTTACCAGTTTACAGCCTTGGCACAAACAATAACAAACCCAGTATATTCTAACCAAGTGGGGTCTGGGGAGGGTAGAATATAAGTAGTCCAAACCGCTACCTAAGAGATGAGGTATAAAGGTTGCTTCCGTTAGACCCCGACCTTGAGACAAAAACGAGTTTAATATATATGTTTAGCATGTCTTCAGATAATTCCTCAATGTCCGTCCCTCCTAGCTAGGGGCGTGACATGCAGTAACTTAAAAGTGACATCAAACTGTTCAGTTTTCTCTTAACAGTAATCACTAGAGAATGATGCTGATAGAACTGACAAGAGACCAGTATTATAGCATGGGTATATTCATTTCAAATGTAAAATGTTGAACATGTAGATATATTTGACCTCACCTAACATCTCGTCCACTGTCTCTAGAACATAAACCGATTTGGGAGCAGATCTGTTGAGGCACTGCCTGTAAAGCATAAAACCAGAACTCAGGTTCTAAAATCAAATGCAGTAGGCAGCTCAAAAAATTAGTAACTTGACACCGTTCGGTGTCGGTGAATTCACTCGGATGCAGTGGCAGATACACCTTGTAGCAAGCGGTGTCATCCATAATTTTCGAAGTGTGTGCGCACCCACACGGGATAAGAAGTAAGTCAACAAAGCTTCAACATAATGCAAAACAGCAGTTTGAGACAGGAAGTAGCATTAGAGCCCTTATATCTCCAAACCCGAACCCTTGCACAAGCCAAAGCTGTGGTGATAGGCTGATACTGTATGTGCAAAATACATTTCTCCAGAATAATTATAGAAAAGATACTTGGCAGATGTCACACCTATGATTCTAGTAGAGCCAGTATAGTTTTTCCATATTCACTGACTACTGAGTTGCACTCCTGGCTGACAACTCCTGCCGCTCCAATTGCATGATTAATTTGAGTAATAATGATCTGCAAAAAAATATGAATGGAGAAAATTTGTTTATTCTGATGCAGTTGTTAGTGAGAATTTATTGCACATAAGCAAGAAACACACATGCATCAAGAACTCAATAATTTAAACTGAAAATCATGGAGTACCAGCTGAGAAAGAAGTCACATGGCCCCAAAACACCTATTCCATGGTTATGAATAACGAGTTTTACATAAATGCCAAAAACTTAATGTATGTGATCAGGTCACAAGTCCCTTACGCTCTCAAGAAGAGCTTGTGGATAGACGAAGCAACTTAGAATTCATTCATCCTATTTTTTATAAGTAGAATTCAATCATCTTATTGTTCTTTGCATGGGGGAACATGTCCTGAAGGATGTGAGAATACACCTCCTGAACCCTTTTAAACTCTTTAGAACACAACAGTCAATATCAATCGGGCATTCTAGATTACATTAGGATGGAAAAATCAATTTCTTATTTGTAAGTTGTTAAACAATGTTACTGATTGGACAACACTTGGGAAAGTGCAAAAGAAATTTAAGGAAATAATCCTAATAGAAGAAATCAAAAAATGAAGAAAATATTAAGACAGATCTTATACAAAATAAAATTTGCTAGTTCAGTGTCTAAAGAAGCCAAGAAGAACTAGAAGTGCTGCAGTTTGCTTATCGAAAAAATGTTGCAGTTCTGTCAGAGGTGTGTATTATCTGCTCAATATTTGATGTGAAAGCATAATATATATATATATATATATATATATACAGAGTTGTAGTTCTGACTCTTATTGATCTATTTTCATCGAGCAAGATACATACTGTTGGTCCTGCCAATAAGGATATCCCAGAGTCTGCAATTGCTGAACAACCACCAGAACAAAATCCTGGAAAAAGAAAAAGAAAATTAACTTCACACAATACAATTGAAGAAAATTAACTTGAAGTTTCAAAATCATTAATTTTCAAAGGCAACATCATAAACAATAAATCAAAAAACAAATACCAGTTGTTTCGCCACCGACAAGCACTTCACCCATATCAAACTGACAATAGGACATACTTAATCAGTCCAAACAAAAGTATACAGCATAGGTGTAGAATGCAGATACATTTTTAGAATATGAATAGACAACCCACCTGCCTGTAGCCTTTGTGAGTTACAGGAACATATGTATGTACACCCTTGAAATGCTTGGGATCAACTCCACCGAAAACAAGTTCACCCCCTTCTTCCTGTTTAGCATTCCGATTGAACCAGAATGAGAAGACAGGTTTTTTAACAAGACCTTGATTTACCATATTGTACCTAAGAGTATTATAGATGTCTCAGGACTTGTTGGTTCGAGCAAGAAAAGGCTTTAGATGGACATAACAGATCAAAAGAAGTATTCCATGAAATCAAACTCATAAGAGAATCTGGCAAAATTCGAAATTGAACTCCAACGAAATCACCTTGAAACTAAAAAAGTTATCATACAAATTTGGATAGCATACCATACAGGGACAGCTTTCCCTACAGATCTTAACAATGGCAGAGCTTGAGACATACAAGCCACTTAAACATCAACTTTCATGGTGCACCAAGACTGTCAAGCTCCTCTCGTTTTTTTTTAAAGACAGGGTGAAACAGAATAAATGTAGTAGTGTCAGGACAATGCTAAAAGAAAAGCATTTGAGATAAATAGTCTTCCTCCTAATAAATTTGGCATGTTATGTCATGCAGTTAATTATAAATAAAAAATATGCACATCAATTTTGTGAACATGCAATGAAGATGACCATCTAAATTACTCTATTTTGATCTTTATTTTTGGTATTTAACTTCCAAATATTTCCTAGTGAAATTATTTTATTGCAACCTCAGCCTGACGGAGTTGTCCATCAGGTCCTTTAACAAAATAAAAGATGACCCATTGCTATCAGTCTGTCCATTGAATAATGAAAAGAAATTGCAGCACACGCTCAATCAACGAAAAAGTATATATACTCTAAAAAATAAACAAAAATCATGGGCTGGACTCTAATTGAAGTAAAGAGAATATGAAGCAGAGTAGAAACATAAGTAGCATTTATTACTGTTACTTGTGTAGGTACTGGAATGACTTGACTTGTATTTCGGGTGAAGATAACAAGCAAGCTGCATCAGATTAAATTAACATAAGACTTCTTCATCAAGACCGAACATGCATTTTGCTTCAATAATAACAACATTATATAGCTACTCACTGAAAAATAACATCTTGCAGAAGGCACCCAGAGATTAGAACTTCCAGTATAAAAGATCACAGTGAACTTTTGAGATGGTGAACCAATGCCAATCTCACCAAAGTACTGAGCATCCAAATAGTTCTTTAGTGCAATAATATCAGTGTCTGAATTTCCTATATTTCCACGAAGACGATAATTTCTTGTCGAATATGCTCCATTAGAATCAATGCCCCCAAAAACTTGGTTGATCTGATCCAACTTCCTCTTCCTAATTCCAACTCTCAGCAGTCCATCATTCGATACAGAAACCACCATAGGGGATAAAAGAAGCAACAAGCACAGTGCAATTAAACAGGCTCCATAGCTAGAACCCATGCTTAGCACTGCATAACACATGACTACAGGCCAATTACTCTTCCATTGATACACGCTTTCGTTTGTCATTTATGAATCTAAAACTTAGTAAGGGTAACAAGACATTTAACTCAAGACAATGCTCTCTCTTAACATGTTTAATTTTCTTAACAAGCTCAGGTTAGAGCAGTTTAAACTCAACAAATTTATAGCGACCCACGAAACACATTCCAAAAAACTGGTTCGCTACAGAAATCAAAAAGCACAGAAATAGACAGTTCCACTACCCGACCAGCCTACCTAAACACTTCTAGACAGAAGAAAAAGTTCAAATAAGTAGAGAATATATATAACTGGTACACTACAGAAAACAAAAAACAAAGAAATAGACCGTTCCACTACCCTGCCAGCCTACCCAACCACTTCCAGATCGAAGAAAAAATTCAAAGACGTAAAAATCACACACACACACAGAGATATATAGAT
>JBDJHY010000102.1:13366415-13376419 GCA_039654485.1 Withania somnifera | reverse complement strand
ATTTAAAACTTCCGCACACTATTATCTTGATTTTTAACATACTTCCGCATTTAATGTAGTAGTCCTTCGCTTAGGCTACGAACTAGGGGATTTGATTCTCCTACTGGGTGGTATAGTAGATGTCATTATGATCCGCGAAATCAGACCGTGATAAATTCCTCCTTTTTAGTCATCGTGATAAATTCCTCCTTTTTAGTCATAGTTAAGATTTATAATGATAATTATGTGACAAAATTGGCGTATGAATGAAATTAGTGATATAGTTGCCAAGCAAATGTGAGCCGTGAAAGTGTAATTAAGACTCAAGCCTTGTTTAAATTGCACATCGGTGTATTAATTGGGATGTATTTGCAATTAAGAAAATATTTGCAAGTAAGAAAACAAGTATTAAATCAAGGTGTGTGAACTACATAGGGAAGGTTTGGTATGTTGTACACAAATAATTTTGGAGTAAAACTTTAATACTGTCTTATCCCCTTTTTATTACTAATCATGGTATAACTTAAACATCAAAAGAAGTATTATTTGCAAATAATATTTTTAAGAAATTATACAATATATATAACTTTTAATACAGTAAATCAAACAGTTGATAAAATATAATATCAACATAACTAATTTCAATATAACTTAAAAGCATAAATTATCTTCAAATCAAATGATGGCTCTTAAAGTGCTCAAAGTATTTAACAGCGAAAATTAATTTTCTTCGTAGTATATTCCAAATATCTCTGATGAAAATAAGGGGAAGTGTCATCAAAATGGACTTAGATAATACATATATTAGTACACAAATAATTTTGGTATGAATTTTTTTGCTTAGGCACCAAAATAATAAAATAAGAATAAAATAAAAGTTTACTTATTTTTCTGCAAAATATTTTCAATTTCAAGAAAACATTTTTACCCGTAGTTTCGAAGTTTCCTAGCCACTATATAAGTACCTACGATAAATATTTTCAACCTGATATTAAATTTCTTTTGTGAAAGCTTATCTAATTCACATCTTGAAGTTTCACTTTTAAATAAAAATACTCCACAAAAATATAGGATTTTATTTTGAGGACTCAAATTGACATCCTCTGATTAATGAGAAGTGCAGAGATTCTTACCGCCTAGCATAACCTTCTGCGAGCTTTGTTCTATAAATATGTCAAACATCGACAAGCATTATAAAGGAATAATTCATTTCCAATAAACAGTTTGCAAACTGTTTTCTCTATGGCTCCCAAAACACCACCTTCTCTTCCTCTTTACGAAGTTAAGTATCGAAAAAACATAATATCAAGAGGAATAGAACTCTTCATTCTTTTCCTTTTGTTCTCACTCTTGGCCTATAGATTCCTCTCTCTAAAATACCGTGGCTTTCATTGGCTCTTGGCTCTTATATGTGAGTCATGGTTCACTTTCCTTTGGATTGTCATCGTCAGCACAAAATGGAATCAAGTTGAACCAAAAACATATCCTCTACGCCTTTTGGAACGGTACCACTCTATATCTAGCAGCTTCCTCATGATTTTCATATTCTTTTTAAAATTTAATCCATTGCAGTGTCACAATTTTGGAGGAATTTATGAATATTAGGAGCAAGAACAGGACATTCGTGAATTATATTACTGAAATTGTAGCTACTTTTTTGAAGTATTTTAGTGGAGAATTTACATTATTGGTACACACGACTAACTAAAAATACTAAACCACGGAATCAACTAATATTCCATGGCTTAGTGTTTCGCATAATTAATCATGTATCTAAGTCCCGATGTAAAGTTCTCCACTGCAACACTGCGGATGTCCTTTTTGGCTCCGCAAGTAAGCAGTTTCACATTACTTTAAAAAATTATGACATATTTTAAAATAAATAAAAAATTTGAAAGTCGGAGTAATATTTAGGAGCCAGACCATTTAGTTACTCCACTTTATCTTATGCTCAATTCTTGACTTTTACCTTGCATAATATCTATATAGGACGTCGGAGTTTCCCGCCGTGGACATGTTTGTTACCACTGTAGATCCCGTTCTAGAACCGCCTCTCATAACAGTAAACACGGTGTTATCATTGTTAGCAGTGGATTATCCGGCTAATAAGCTAGCTTGTTATGTCTCGGACGATGGTGCATCGATTGTTACCTATTATTCACTTGTTGAAGCATCAAAATTTGCTAAGCTTTGGGTTCCTTTTTGTAAGAAATATAATATTGCACTTAGAGCTCCTTTTCGATATTTTAGTGGTAACTCATCACCCCCACAAGATAGTTCACAAGAGTTCCAACAAGATTGGAAAAGAATGAAGGTATGTAAATTATTTTATGTTATACTTTCTACATAACCCAATATGAAGAAGACTTAAATACAATTTCATCACCTTGTTATTTCATATTTTCATTTTTTCATACATCGCCTAAGGTTACTTTTTCTGGTTCGGATGTTTTAGAAATTTAACTAAAAAGAATTCTACTTTCTTTGATTTAAGATTGTATAAGTGGCCATGAATAATCATTTCTGAAAAGTTAGTGGTCATAATGGTGATGAAACTTTTGGTTAACTCATTTTTTCTTCTAAAAAGTTTCTAAAATTATATTATTAATATCTTAACTCCTAAATAAATTATTTGGAACTATTATGGACATAATTTTATAATTCCAATTATATTTTCTTGTCAAACTAGAGATGCATTTATTTTTACGTATAGAAGGTACTTTATGAAAAAAAAATTGTCTGGATATAGATAGTAGTAATCAATTGAAGCGAAAAAAGTCCATGAAGATATAACCCTTTAAATATTTGAGATTGAACAGATTATTGATTCATTTATTTATTAGCTTAATTTTTTTTAAAAAATAATATGATATGTAATTGGCTTATTTAATTTTTTTTAAAAGATATTTATTGTATTTGATATGTTGTTATATAATCATAATAAAAAAAATATTAATTTAATTTGAATACTAAAAAATCATAAAAAAATAAATAAAATGACTAACATTCTAAAAATTGAACAATTGAGTTATGATCAGCATTTTAACATGTTTAAAACGAAGTAACTTGGGACGGATTAATAATTCATACAATCAACACAATCCATTTTACCTACTCAAATTTAGTCCAACTGACACCTCCAATATCCATTTAATGAACTGGATGGAGCAGCGGCCAGCGTACTTCTATAAATGTAAAAACAAGGACAAGATTTTTACACAACACATATCAGTCCAATAACGTCCACAATAAATAAATAAATAACTTTAATCTTTATTTTCTATAGATTTAATTGGTACAATTATTTTATATTTACATATAATATACATTGAAAATTTACCTGTGAGGAATACAAAATTGGGTACAAATTGAATACTTTTTGTCTGGAAACGGCAGGATGAATATGCACAGTTGCGTGAAAAGATAGAAGAGGCAAGTAGTCAAGAACCAGAGGCATGTGATTTTGCTGGAGATTTTGCTGTCTTCTATAAGATCGAACCCAAAAATCATCCGACCATTATAAAGGTCTATAAGTGCTTTTTTATGTCTTCTAATTTTTTCAAATAGTACGCCAACCTTTCTTATTTTAAGTTTGTTATTTTTGCAAGATATAGCTATATTTTCATAATTTATTTAGATCATGAACTTATGATTCCTAGTATATATCATTCAACTTCTTAAAAAAAAGTATTTTCACAGTAAAAAATGTAAACAAAATTAAACATACAAGTAGAACTGAGTAAATATAGAAACGTAGCTTTATACTTTTTTATGTAGTACTAAAAAGAGAAAAAAATAAAAAATAGATAAAGACATTTGAATTAGTTCCAACGCAATAGGTTCGGACCGACAGTTGCTTCATTATATGTCCCCATTTCATCAGATAAATCAAACTAAAGCTTTGAAGATGGTCACATTCTTGCCCCATCGGATCTTACAAGATTATATATATATATATATATCGTTACATGGGGTGTATAAAAACTTTCATTATGCACCAAGATTCAGTTTATTTTATAACAATAAATAGCTTGTTATACAAAAGTTTTTGCTATATGCGGAGTTCAGTAAATAACCAGATCATATAAATTTATTGCACATAGTTTCATTGTACATTTTTTGTTTTATTTCCATAACTTAAATTTGTAACCTTGTAATTACATGCATGAAAAAAACTTTATAATGATATTTTTCTTAATTTTGTTTCTCGTACGGAAAAGAAATCCTTCTATTTTTTGTATCCCCAATCTCAAATCAAAACTAGGCAATGTCAAATAGCTTTTGGATGATCACATGTATAGAATTATATGATCCATGTTTAAGAGTAGATGCTTGTGTTTCTGTATTTCAAAGATTTAATTTTTTTTTTCAAGTAAAATTCATGTCCAAATGATATATTTAAATACTTTGAAAAATCTGAACGACTACATTATTAATTCTTATTTTATCAAGTTATTCACCGAAAGAGTATCTTAATTGACGTTATAATTCTGATGAGTAGATATATCTTTTCTTGGTCCTAGCTTGCTAGATTATCTCACTTGAAATAAATAATTTACTCTAACAAGTGAAATTACTCTTATACTATAGAAATATTTAACAAAATAAGTGAACAATAATTCTAATTGCTTTGTATGATGAAGGTAATATTGGAGAACAAGGAGGGTGTTAATGATGGGTTGCCTCATCTTGTTTACATCTCCAGAGAGAAGCGTCCAAAGCATTCACATCACTTCAAAGCTGGCGCCATGAATGTTCTGGTAAGATCCCGACAGCATATACTTCAAAGGAAAAAGGACCCACAAAAAGGGTGTTTTTACTAAGAAAAAAATACGATCATGAACTCAGTTATTATTTATATATATTAATTTAAGATTGTTATAAAATTTAAAAATCTTAAATTTTAGATTTTGTTGGTTGTGCAAACAAATTCCAATTGAAAGTTGAAAAGAAAAAGGACCTACATATGAGATGTAGAATTATTTTAATGGTGTGAGGCCTTTTGAGGAAAACCGTGTGGGCTTGACCTAAAGCGGACAATATCACACTATGTAAGAGCATCTTTGTGCTGGTCTAAGCCTAACAAGTGGTATCAGATCCAATGGTTCAGTAAGACGATTGAAGATGACAGAATATAGCATACGGGTGTGGCTATAAGGCCTTTGCCCGTTGTCTATTGGGTCGGCACAATATCTTTACTCGTAGATTAAAGATGCTTGCACACAATGTAGTAATGGATTTTGTTGGTTATATATACTTAGAGGATGATGTAGGTTGGACATAATTAATTTTCAAATTAGCCCATAAATGGTGACCGGTAGTGGAACTTAGTTCGATGGGAAGCTCATTGAGTCCGAACTAATTTCCAATCGGAAGTTGAAAAAAAAAAGGTTGTGCCCTCCAGTGGAGCCTAGAAGAAGGTGACTCGCGCAGACAAGCAATTCCTTTTCAATAGAAAACAATAGTCAAACCAACTGGAGACGACGACCACAGTCGACCTATATATAAGGTGTATCATTCTCTTAATGGTGTGACACCTTTTGAGACAAACCATGCGGGTTTGCCCCAAAGTGGACAATATCATAAGGATGTTCACAATACGGTTAAAAACCAAACCAAACCCCAAACCTATTAAAAAAACTGATATTTGATTTGGTTTGATTTTAAATTTTAAAAACCAACAATATTTGATTTAGTTTTGATTTTAATAAAAAAGAAATAAAAAAAATAAACAAAATTGAACCGATAAATTATATACATATATTTTTAATTATTTAAATAATGATGTTAGTTTTTCACAAATAATTATAAATGTTTTATACCTTTTAATCATTAATTTGATTTTACTCATTTCACACGCACTACAACACTTTCTTAAATTTTAAAAATATACCCAAACCCAACACTCTTAAGTCTAATTGCCTATTGTAGTGTGGTGTATTTTTCGTTTTTAATTTTCGTTGCTAAGAAATTCATCTACTCTTCAATAACTTGCCCTTTTGATTTTGAAGAGTTGACCATTCTACTCAAAATTGTATATTATTTCTGTGACTGTTAGACATATAAAATGGAGGAACCTTTATAGTTATGGAACTTAAACATGCTAAAACTTCGAATTAGTATTGAGAGATAATAGAAGATTTAGATACTTTCATCGTTTGATAGCATAGAGACATTTGTTGATTCCTAATATTCATTTAAAATAATTGTCTCGTGTCTATGGTATTTTACTATTATCAATTTATCACTAGATTGTTATAAACCGAACCAAACTAAACCGGTAAGAACCAAATCGATGGTTAATATTTTATTTTATTTGGTTTGGTTGTAGAAATTCAAAAACCGACTAAGTTGGTTCGGTTTTGATTTTAACCAAAAATCGACCCAAATCGAACCATGATCACTCTAAATATCACACCTTGTAAGATTATTTTTGGGCTGGGCTGAGCCAAACATCTGTTATCGAGCCCAGGTTCAGTGGGACAAGTATGGTGATGTGACATATTGATAAGTGCGGGAATCAGTTTGCTTACCCTTACGAGTTTGGAGATATACACACAAGAAGAAGCTAGCTGCCGAATTTAGTTTCCATAAAAATACTCAAATAATATAGGTGACACATGGTGAATCTCGATGACCCGTGAATTGCGGTGATGAGCCCACGTGGAACTTATTTCGAAGGGGATATGTTGAATGTGCGAACAAAAGCCACACATTAGTAGTTGAAAGGATTGGAGAGCTATATATAAGGTGTAGGATCTCTTTTGGGGAAACCCGTGCGGGCTTGGCTTAAAGCGGACAATATCACACCATGTAAGAGTGTCATTGGGCTGGTCTGAACCCAACAACCCCGAAGAAAATAGCGTTAGATCATACCACTTATGAAACTTATTTTCCTCATGTCCTCCGGAAAAAAACCATTTTTTTTTTGTTTTTTGACATTTATTTCTCTAAAAAGAGATACTTTAAAATACTTTCACCAATCAAATATATCAAATATGAAAAATATTTTCCTGGTACCAAATAAACACAAAAATGTTTTTCCCGGATAAACATACCCAAAATAGAAAGGAATACGTATACAAATATGCAGAAAAAAGTTTTTTTTTTTTTTTTTTTTTGCTCCTTCTTCATTGTGTATGTCTTTTCTTTTTTTAAAAAAAGACCAGAGTATTTGGAGTGATGACAAATGCACCATTCATACTAAATGTGGATTGTGATATGTACGCGAATAACCCACAAGTTGTTCTACATGCTATGTGTTACTTTCTGGGAGTTGAGGATGAAAAAGACTGCGCATTTGTTCAATTTCCACAATTCTTCTACGACGGATTGAAAGAAGATCCTTACGGAAATCAGTTAAAAGTCTTGCACGAGGTAAATTCTAATTTGTAAATTGCATATACACCTGCATTCAGACCAAAAAGGAGAAAAAAGGAAATATGAACCATTTATTTATTAAGTTATTCTGAGATTGGACTTTTCATGGATCATGTATATTTTTTTCTTTATTATTCAATTTTTATTTATCTTGCGCTCATTATAGTATTTGGGAAGAGGAATTGGTGGCATTCAAGGGCCATTTTATCAAGGAACAGGATGTTTTCACAGACGAAAAGTTATATATGGCTTGTCACCACATGACAAAATAACTGCTGGTATGCAAACCAACTATTTTTATCCATTTCATATGAGCGTGCAAAGTAAAATAGAGGTAGATCTACTGGGTATATCGGAACAATACGCAAAAGGGCAAGAAATTTATTTGGAGATTCAAACAAAACAAATTATTGCGTTGTTTTGAAATTCATTTTAATTAATTTGAATTGTTAATTTATCACTCATGAGATTTTCTTATTCAGTTTTAAAACATAAATTTTATTTTAAAAAATTTAAATTTTTTAGATGATTTAACATTTGTACTTGAAATTATGTCACATTAAATATTGGAATTTATATTAATGGTCTTAAAAGTTTTCCATCACTCCCTTTCATTTATATGACGTCTTAAGCACATTTTAATTAATATAGAAAATAGTTTTAGTATTTTACAATTACAAGGACATATAAAACGATAGAAATTAAGTAGATTACTTAATTTGTTTCTTAATTAATTAGGAGCACTGAAGGGTGAGTATAACTTAATTTGTTTCTTGATAATTAATTAGGATCACTGAAGAATGAGTATATACAGAAAGCTTATGGACAGTCACAGAATTTATCAACATCAGTTGCTAAGATTCTCTCAGGAGGATCAAATATTATTGAGCAAGTCAGTTCTGAAACTCTCTCGAGTTCCATTGAGGTAGCACATCGAGTTGGAAGCTGTGAATTTGAATTTGGCACTGGCTGGGGTCAAAAGGTAAGTAGCAACTTAATTTCTATACACAAGCACGCTTCTAAAAGATTAGTGTATGTAACTACTCATATTAAATTGAGTTAATGACTTGAAAGTTGCTACAACTTCTTAAATCACTCATGTTATTGAAGTCCCACGTCGATTGTAAGACGGAAAGTTGGTCTCTTCAATATAGCATTAGGAATTCATGCCTTGTGAACTTGGTGGTATGCTTGGATGGACTTATTGTTTTCAATTTTAATTCAAAAGTCATAAGTTAGATATTTTAGCTTTTGACTTTTGATTTACATTTAACTTTTTAGTCTAAAAATAAATGCTTAAAAGTTCTTGATAAATTTACAAAAATACTTTAAAAATGCTTAAAAGTTATTTTACCTTAAAACACTTATAATAAGTCTATCCAAGCAGCTATATTTTTGTGGTTGATCTTTATGTTTTATCATGATATTAGAGTCAAACTCATTTTAATTCTTGATTTACCCGATGTTGAGCTCCTACATTATACTCCATGCCCCAAATGCCTGATACTAGGCATGCGAGAGCTATTGAAGACCCATTTTAGTTATGGGCTCAGAGGGAAAATTAGTCAAGATGCTTTTGGATAATCTTCAACTCATGAATAAGATTTTAGGTTAGAGTTAGGCCTATAATTCATTTCATATCAGATGGTATAAATCATTTACAGTATAAATGCATTTAAACTAGATAAATACATATACATTTTACTAAAGAAATAAGAGAACAAGCTTTGACTTGATTGTTTTTAGTGTACGATTTCTCATTTGGAAAAATGTATCAGCTGGGCTGGCTGTATGGTACTGCAACAGAGGATGTCCTAACTGGACTCTTTATCCAATCAAGAGGCTGGAAGTCTGCCTATTGCTTACCCAACCCCCCTGCCTTTCTTGGATGTGCACCTTCAAGTGGGCCTGCCTCAATGATCCAACAAAAGAGATGGTCCACTGGGCTCTGTGAAGTTCTTTTCTGCAGTAAAAGCCCAATTGTTGGAACACTTTTTGGGAAGCTTCAGTTAAGGCAATGCATGGCTTATTCCTATGTCTCATTATGGGCTTTGAGATCCATTTTTGAAGTTTGTTATGCTATTTTGCCTGCCTATTGCCTCGTCACCAATTCCCGCTTTTTACCCAAGGTGAGAAAATTGGTCCTAAGTCCTAACATATGGTATTTACCAATTCATGGCATTGAAAATGGTGTTATTGAACTTTTGACTTCCGTCCTATGTGCAAACTTTCAACTCAAAAGTCAAAATTATACTTTTATCGTATATTTTTTGATTGGATATGATATTTAAAAAAATAAAGAAGATTTTTAAAATATGTGGTCTAAAATAATTTTTAAATATTTGTATAGTTGTAAATCATTTTATTAAGGGTAAAAGAAGAATTTTAGAGTAATTTTTTTTTCTAATTATAGGAAGGTGATATTTTTTTTAAAACAAACTTAAAAAAAGTAAATCATAAAATGAGAAGAAGGAAGTATCAAAATTAAAGTTTTCCCTACAGGAAAACAAGGTCTAAAGTTTAATATTGCTCACTTCCATAGACCATTTATAAATAACCCATATCTCTCAGAAAATTTTAAGTCACAACATCTCAACAAAACTCACAATAAAAAAATGAGATAATATATTAATAATATTTATACA
>JBDJHY010000102.1:13330205-13346374 GCA_039654485.1 Withania somnifera | reverse complement strand
CGAGTTGCCAGGGATCCGAACTATCGGTCCCAGCAAGTCATAAATGACCTGGGGCAACTACCGAAACGCCCTAGGATGCAAGATACTGTGTATTTATCATAAATGACCTGGAGGGTCATTACATAGCTAAACATAAATTAGAAATACTAGAATATATAAGAAATTTAAAATGTAGATGAACATGAATGGAAACAATATTATGGAAAGTCAAGTTTTGTAAGGACCAATAATACTAGAATACTAAACCAACTATTTGTCTAAAAGCTATATCATAAAAAAGAGGAGTTTCTAGGAGAAGCCCATAGATAACTCTAAATAATTGTAACTAGAAGATAAGAACATGTATGAAGGAAACAAAATAACCCTCAGAAGAGGACTCACCATAACAAATCTACTAAACATATCGAACACCTGGTGGCTAATTTTGAGATCAAAAATCTAGATCTACATCATGAAATAAATAGTGCATAACATAGTCAATATATTGAATGTAAGGCTATGGGATCATATCTGGGTTGTCAAATGTAGTTTGGAAAATTTAGGTTATCAAAACGCAGCATACGCTCCGTGTTATATAATTCTTCCAAAATCATAGTACATATTCTCATATGCTTATCTTTCAAAAGAGTTCTCTTAAAACATATCATGGTCTTGCTTATTCTAGTTATGTAATTCTTATTATTTGCAAAATTAGGCATACTACATATCATAAATCATGAACGAAAATCCTTTAGAAAAAGAAAAATAAGTAAACCATACTATAAAATAAATAAACCATACCATAAATTCATAATTCATAAAACACCATAATTCAAAGGATTTGGAACATAAAGAATGACTTTACATAAAGCTCATGAGATGGTATAAGAATTCTATAATACAATTGGGGAAATCATGTAAAGATCAAGCATAATAATCTTTGCATAGAAAACTCTAGTGTTAAGCATAATTTGAAAGTATTTGAGAATACTTGAGTGTGAAGATGAAAGGAATCCATCATTGAATACTTATGTACCTGGTGAAGATGAATTCTAGATGAAATAAAGAACTTGAACTTTAAACTTAGAACATTACCTTGAGCCCGATAGAACTTTCTGGTATGATTTTGTGGGGTATTTCACAAAGAATGAATAATTTACTATTGTTGACTTATATACACTCCCCTGTAGGAACCTAAATGACATAGTATAGATGATTAAATTTTTTGGAGTTTACTAAATTACCATTGGGTAAAGTTCTCAAAATTATTAGAATAAGTACTATGGCTTGCCTTATGAGACATATCACTTCACAATTCATAAAGTGAACTCAATAGGTGGGGCCTAGGTTGTTTAAATACTTATATTTTATCACAACTCCGAAATACGAGTCATGAAATGCAATGTATGACTCTTACAATTGTTTGGATCTTATTTCTCGAGTCATGATGCACCTATGATTCCTCTGGTAGGAGAACCAACCTTTAGCTTAAAATGAAAAATAACGGGCTACCACATAAGCAACTACAATAGGAATAGTAACATATGGAAAAATATATTTGAAAGCTGAGTAATAAATGGAAAGGAAGGAGCAAAATAGTACAAAACTGAAATCTAACATCCAGATAGTAGCCAATAAGAGAGCCCAAAATAAAGGTACAAAAGTATCATAAATGCATATCTCCTAGACTAAGAATTCCAATTGCCAAGAGCTCACTTCAACCTCAGAATCCTCAAACTATACACGAAACCTTAATCGGTGGTGAAAACTTGTACTAGGATCTGCCCCAAATAAGATGCAAAAGTTCAGTATGAGCACCAATAGCTAATATAATGGGTACCTAGTAGGAAGCATAGGCTGACTGGAAGCATATAAGAGATAAAAGTAGTAAATACACAGATAAATGAAAAAATAGGTCATAGAAACAAGAAAATAGAAGTAGAACAGCAAGAACATTCAGTTATACACGTCATGAAGCAAATAAATAGGTACATTACCTAGATAAAGATCACAAAATAAATCAGATAAAATAAATAGAGTTGTACCTAATTCCATGTTCAACTAATAGATAAAATAGAAGTACATATAGGGAGGTACACCAATAACCTCGATAATGGGATGGGAGGAACGAATAGCTAACACAAAATAGCATAAAATAGTAATAAAATAAGAAGAAAAATTGGTAGAAGTAGCAAATAAATTAAGGAAAATCAAGTCTATAAAAAATATACAATCTATACGAGCCCCCACACACCAAGGAATACTATTAAGTAAAGATAAACTCTACTGGATTTCCATACAACCGGAGAGTACAACCAGCAAAAAAAAGTAGAATCATATAGAATGATATAAAATGATGTTGGTAAAACCCAAATGCTTCTCCTCCTGTGCTTGTAGGCTCAACAGGTAAGACCTTTTAAAAGGCTCCCACACACACCTCTACTCCTCAGTATATGCCTCCTCTAGCACCCACAACTTAGAACGAAAAGGTCATAGAGGTTTTGTATCCGTATACAACTCAATAAATCTCATAACTGTGCTCAAACTCCTTTTGAGTCTATCTCAATAGCATCATGTCTGAATATCATTTCTAGCCTCATTTGGATCTAAAATCAGTAGTAAAATAAAAGTCTAGTACTCAAACTTAGTCGAGTTTGTATTAGTTCAAAAATAGTGGGAAATTCGTTTTTTAAAATGTTAAGTACAAAAAAATAATTAAAACACCAGTTTAAGGCTATTTAGTTAAATAATACTAAAAATGGGCCCTTAAGGTCATGCAAGGTTTCAAAAATAAGTTACATTAGGGTCTCGGCCTTTAATTAGTCTAAACTAATGAAGAAAAGCCATTTTTCATGATAATGACAAACACAACTTCAACCAACAAGTCCATAATCATTCTTTCAGTCCTGAACAGGATCGAACAAGCTCTACAACAGCTAAGAACCAAACATCAATACTCGATACTCATGGACATTCCGAATAAACCACCATATTAAGTTCTAGAGAAAACACAAGGCCATCCCAGGGCAACAAGTGGGTCATATCTAATTCTACCACAAATATAGAAGCAAAAAGCAAAAGAATCATACAAAAAGAAGTAAACAAGATTCAACGGTATAAACATATGATACCCAACCCAAATAATTTTATATACTATAATTACATAAAATATATGTGTATTTTAAGATCATTTCCTACCTGTCATCTGACAAAAAACTCTGCAAATATTGGGTCTCAGCTTAAATTGGTTCGACCATCTCCAAATGAACACACAATTATCAAAATAACGATCTACATATTAAAAACTAATATAATACAATAATTGTTTGAATTTTAGCTAGGTTGAAATATGGATAAAAATAGGCATGTGGCCCTCAACTCGAAGTTCTAAACAAAAATACAAGGGGTACCTTTCAATACGAGAAACACATGTACAAAAGTTGAGCTCAAATGGAGTCAAAATAAGCTTAAAACAACCCCAAAAGAGGAAAAGAAAGTTACGTTCGGGTGAAATTGAGAAATTTAGGAAGAAATACACGAAATTCAGAGCAAAAGATGATGGAAAATGATTAAGAACAATCTCCAATACTTTCCAAGTTCACATGAAAAAACCCCATGAAGAATTAATGGCAAAAATATCAATTTAGAGTGAAGAAGATGAGAGTTTTTTAGTTGAAAATTGGGGTTTAAAAATACATATTCTCAATTATCACTCTATATGATCACGTGAGAGTAGATGTCATCATATGCTCAATGACAGGTATGTCAACGCGATCGCAAATAAGAGGGAAAGAAATAGACCTACGTAATTATTAGAAAATCAGCACTATGTAATCAAATTCCTAAGGTCGCAATCGCAAAGAACAACTGGTGCTACATTAGATTGCAGAAAACCAGAACTTCATCCATGCCAAGAATCACCTAACGAAAGTTCAGTATGAGTTCAAGACCTGACTAATACATACCAAATATTCAAACAGCATTGAAATGATATTTTGGACTCAATAAAATCACTGAGATAACCATATGAGGTTGTTTCACTAAAATGTAATTAAAGTCAACTCTATGAAAAATGGCCAAATGCCTAATAGGTACCCAAATGGGCCTAATTGCTTTAGAAACCAAACCAACAAATTACCTAACCCAAAATCAATGTTTCCCAGTTGATGGAACGATTAGATTTCACATCGATGCTTCGACACGTTTGACGAAAGTCAAACTTCTAGCTCTAAACCAACTAAAACTCGCAATTAGAGATAAAATTACATTTAAGGCATGCAGACTCAAACCAAAAGCCCATCTAAATCAATATCCACACTCCAGATCTAACAAAACTATAAAATTCAATTTTGAGCTTGTTTGCTAAGAATTTTGACTGAAGTCAATGATATCCTAAGTTAAAGCTCTAAAAGAAAATTTGTTATAAAATCTGAATGAATGGACAAGAAATCCAACCACTGGTCCTAGCAAGTCATAAATGACTTGAGGTTGCTACAAAAAGATCTAAGATGCAAGAAAAGTATGTAAACACAAAAATAACTAAAAGAATCATTACAACAGTGGCTCGTGCAAAGGCATGGTAGCCTCTAGATGAGATATTATGATTCATATAACGACTGGTGGTTCTGGATTCACTAGTTGTACAAAAACTCATAATGTCTAGGGCCAAACTGACATGGTTTTGTGAGGGGTCCACGAGTATGCAGTACGACTTATGGTTCTCATACCACAATTCGTGGTGCTCAACTAAGAGAGAAACTTTATTTTCTCAAGATTTTCTTTTCTAAGACTGGCGCCAAGTATAAAACATGTGGGGGGGTGTTATATCCTCATTTGACCAACCTAAAAATCATGTCAAATATAGTGTAGATTAGTAATACAATAAAGCAACTATTGGAAGGTGGTAAAACAATTAAACACATAAAAATCAAAAAATCACCATTAAGTTTGTTATACATAATTTAAAATCATTCGATGAACTCTCAAATTCTAAAGAAAAAACATGATTTGAAATTTTAAATCATGATTTTAATTTTTTAAAATAGAAAATTTGAACCATAAGTTTATAATTTATAAAAGTGAGTATCATTTTAAATTCAAAGGGGACTTACACTTGGCATGATGAGATTGTTTGTGCTTTAAATTATATTAATGAATAACTAGTTACTAATTATTGTTGGCTAGGGAATTACATGTACTTGAAAGGTTGTAATCACAATATTATTTTATAAAAAGAACAAGGAGATATGCTATTTATCAATGTGCCTAAGGATATTATGATATCCTATGTATGTACTATGATTTGCTCATTCAATAACATTTTATAAAAATTGGAAAAAAAATTATAGTATTCATATATTGTAAGTGTTCATGTTTATGGGAAAAAAAATACTAACTTAAAATTTCAAATTACACATTCAAATAAAACTACAAATTTGGGTCAAATTATTTCCTATTATAATTTTAAATCATTATTTAATATCACAAATCTAAACGATCGTCAGTGTTTTTTCTAACCAACAAAGCCAGACAAGTTGTACACTTGTATTTATTCTTCATCTAGATGATTCATGCCTGGTTTTCATATTTAGTACTCTCTCTATCGAGCAATATTTTTCCATTATTAATTTGGTACAAATTATAAGAAATAATAAATAATAAAAATAATTTTACTATATTACCTTTTGAATAAAATAAATTTAATTCTTTGAAAAATGATTTCAATAATGAATAGTATTTAATAACAAAAGTAAAATGAACACAAAATGATATATATTCATTGATTTTCCAAATAGGATAAGTATTGTTGGACATTTATTAATAATACTGGATAAGTAAAGATGGGTGGAGGGAGTAAATTTTCAATATATGGACTAATGTTGATAATTTCTATCACCTCTGCTAACAATACCTAATCACTATTGACTTGGCATGCGCCTGAAGAAACAATAAATAATATGGGTAATTTTGCTATGTCAGTCTTTGAATATAATCATGTAATGCTTTGGGAATTGCATTGAATAATAAATAGTATTCAGTAAGCGGTTGTCTATAAGAAGTTTTTTTCTGTAAAATTATTTCACTTTATTCAAAATTAGTGTTTATCCATAAGAATTCCAAATATAACATCCTGTTGTATTTGTAAAAGCGAAAACTGGTTGAAACTTGTTTTCACTTTTTAATAATTTTTCAAAAAAAAAATAATTTTTCTTCAAATATAATAACCACATTAAATAACCCTATTATTTTTTAAAAATATATTTAAATTTAAACATTTATTGCAAAACGTATGCCCAAACACAATTTCAACTCCGACTCAAACTCAAACTCAAACTTTGAAAATTCAAATAAAGTGATTTTTTTATTTTCAAGATAAATTATTCATTTATTTTTAAAAATAAAAAAGTATCATTATATTTTTTTCAATATGAATAAATAAAAAATAAGTCACGACATAACAAAGACTTGTACTTAAGCTATATGTGCATGTTTGACTATGATAGTCAGTGGATAAGTAGGTTCATATGTCGATGAAATTAATTAAGTACTTACACAAAATAATTATATTTATATATTCCAATGAAAAAATTACATTTGCATAGCTCAACTTTTTACTCGCTATACAACTTTATACATATTTTTTAACATTATTCTATACCTTATATATAATTTTACAATATATACATACTAACAAAACAAAGCAAAAAAATAGAAAAACTCTCGAACCTGGGATGTAATGACCTTCTCGGTTATTTTTGCATTTTTATATTTTCTTGAGCTTTCCTATAGTGGCCTAATTCGTTTATGACTTATGTGGACCGGTGGTTCGATCCCCCGATCATTCGTTTGGTTGTTATGTTTGTTTTTCTGTTTTAGAGCCTTCACTTTTAAAATCGTTGACTTTAGTCAACATTATTAGAACACGAGCTTGAAATTGAATTTTGATAATTTCATTGGTTCTAGAACATGAATTTTTGTTTGTAAGTTGTCAGTGAAGTACGGACCATATGGTCCAGGTACGGTCGTGTATGCCTTCGTGGGAACCATTTCGAAAAAGCTTCAAATGGATTTTATTTAAGCTTTTATTCATTTTACTTAGTCTTAAACCCTTATATGAGTTTCAGAAGGTGCTTTCTACCATTTTTAAGGTCCAAAACTCTCTTTAAACATCTTCTAAGTGATATTAGTACTTAAGTGTAGGAATGTGGCTAGAAAGACACGTTGGGCCACCTAAATAATATGGGCCTAATAGCATGTGGCCTACACGAAAGAGATGTGGGCAACACAAATAACGGTATAATAATGTAATTGATATTTGCCTTAAATAAAGAACTCCTAAATAGGAGAAGAATCATACAAGAAGTGTACTACCATTTATAAGTGGTAGAGTTATGGCAGGATTACCATATTTAGTTACATCAAATCCCGAAAATCACTCTGGAAAATGATTTTCCTTCTAATAGGGCATCAGAGACTTCTATAAAATCCCAAGTAAGTTCAAAGACAAAGGTACGCTTAAAATACTACTCGCTAAATATTCTTGGAGTTCTCTCATTGCTGATTTGCTAATTTAAGCATCGAAGAACGACCCCGAGGATCACCCTGGGCTTTGTTTTGTAGGTTATGATCGTGATTCATTGTTACTAGATGGAGCATTCTCATATCACACCTTGGTATGTTTTTGAGACTTATCAAAATTCAACTTAAGGTAATACAAATTTGTTGATGTGAGGAATTAGAGGAAAATGGTATCACGTAAGTTGGAGGTTGTTCTTGGATGGAACTTTGAGAAAGAAAACATGGTCTTTTAATTGATTTCTAATCCAAAAAAAAGGAGGTGGAGACTTTGTTTCTTGTTCTCTAGAATTGGAAGCCAAAAATGGTGATTTTTCTTGTCCCAAAATGTATGCAGGGGTGCGTTTTGGTTGGAGGATATTGGATTTGGTTGTTGGTTGTTGGTTGTTGGTTGTTGGTTGTTAATGTGATGTTGTTCAATGTGAGTGGATTTTAATTATTGTTATGATGTTATTGGATGAAGAAGTATTTGGCAGTGAGCGGAGTATTCAAGTGGATAGTATTAATTTGTGGTGTTTGTTCAAGTCTTCAAGAATAGAAAACGAAATCGGGTGTTTTCATTATTGACAAAGTTTCCTGTTGTTCTCGTCTTATTTCTAAAAATTGAAGACCATTTTTTTTATGTGTGTAAAGTTGGGATCTAGGGGTGGGTAGATGAGGGGTATTTTTTTTGGGGGGGGGGGAGAAGGGGAGGGGTAGGATAATAGGACACTTGTCTAAAATTTGATTGCATGAGGAAGTTTTCAAGAAAGGGATAGAGGATAAAATGAAATCTTTCATACGTCAAATTTTAATTTATCACTATTTTCAAATTTTTATATAATAAAAACTAACTAACAATCTACTTAACTAAAAATAATTTATGATTAAGAAAATTAAAAATTATTATTAATAAAATACTAATTTATTTAAATCTAATCTAAATAAAAAATATTTTTGTTCATTTTCTTGCTTCTTTTAAAGGACAACGAAACTTATATCCTACAAAATATTTTTTTTATATTCTTGCAAGTAAGAAGTAACAAAAGTAAAATATAAAATTAAAATACTAAATATGAAAATAAGCTTAAAATTAAAATAACTAAATTATATTAAAAGAAAAATATATTTAGTAAAGTAATATGAGACACGAGGAGGAAACTAAGCATCTAATTTTGCTCATCTTTGAGTGGGAACACAAAGTCTTTTCAGATAAAAAGTAGACAACACAAGTTTTGACCCGATCATTATTAAGAAAGAGACTAAATTAGAAAGGAAATGATGTGGCTGAGTCCTAATTTTTAGACATCCTACATATCCCCAGTTATAAGGAAATCATGCCACTGTAGTTCAAGGAGTAAAATAAGGTTGATAAAACATATTTGATGGAGAGTCGAGTGATATCCTATCGAGGCTCCCGTCCATGGCTCCTATCATTACATTGAAAAATGAAAACTTAAAAATTAAAAAGAAAATACAAATATGAAATTCTATTTATACTGCTTCACTTGAGTCTTGACTTGAATTGCAAATGAACTTGAAAATTGACCCTATTCTTCAAGCGGACTCTTGCTACTACTAATTTGGAAATCAGCTTGAAAATTGATCGTATTCTTCAGCGGCCTCCTACTATTTTTAACTGCATTTGAAATTGAGAATTAATCCTGTTCTCTTGGAAAACTCTTGAACTTGAAATGAAAATCTTCATTGTATTTTTCCAGGCGGGTTCCTAAACAGAAAAATAAAAATTTACCATTATCGAGGTAGGTCCTCAACTGAAAAATTAAATTTTATCTTTGAGGGAAGTTCTCAATTAAATAAAACTTTTCCATTATCGAGAAGGATCCTCACCAGAAAAATAAAAAAAATCATTTTCAAGGTGGGTCCTCAACTGAAAAATAAAATTCCATTATCGAGGTGGGTCCTCAATTGAAAAATAAAATTTTATTATTTAGGCTGGTCCTCACTTTCTCCCATTATCGAGGTGGGACCCAACTGAAAAATAAAATCCCAATATTAAAGCGGGCCCTGAACTAAAAAAAAAATCCCATAATCTAGGAATGTATTACTTTCTCCCGTTATAGAGGTGGATCCTCAACTGAAAAATAAAATTACATTATCGAGGTGGGACCTCAACTAAAAAATATAATTTCACTATTGAGGCAAATCCTCAATTGAAAAATAAAATCTCATTATCGAGGTGGGTCCTCACTTTCTCTCATTATCGAGGTGAGTCCTCAACTGAAAAATTTAATCCCATTATCAAGGTGGGTCCTCAACTAAAAGAAATTTCATTATTGAGGCGGGTCCTCACTTTCTCCCATTATTGAGGTGGGTCCCCAATTGAAAAACAAAATCCCGTTATCGAGGTAGGTCCTCAACTGAAAAATAAAATCTCATTATCGAGGCAGGTCCTCAACTGAAAAATTATCAAGGTAGGTCTCAACTAAAATAATTTTTTTATTATCTAGGTGAGTCCTTACTTTCTCCCATTATCGAGTTGGATCCTCAACTAGAAAAAAATCCCATTATTGAGGTGGGTCCTCAACTGAAAAATAAAATTCCATTATGAAGGCGGGTCCTCAACTAAAATAAAATTTTCCCATTATTGAGGTGGGTCCTCAACTGAAAAATAAAATTTTATTATCGAGGTGGGTCCTCACTTTCTCCAATTATCAAAGTGGGTCCTGAACTGTAAAATAAAGTTTTCACATTATCAAGGTATGTCCTCAACTAAAAATTAAAATCCCATTATTGAGGCGGGTCCTCAACTAAAAAATAAAATTCCATTATCGGGGTGGGTCCTTACTTTTCCTCATTATCGAGGTGGGTCCTTAATTGAAAAATAAATTTTGATTATCTAGGCAGGTCCTCATATTGAGAAATTAAAATATCATTATTCAGGACGGTCCTGATAATCTAAATTCATTATCCAGGAAGATCCTACTGTCAATTAACGGATTTAGCCCACGTTTTAATTAAAGAAAATTTGTGAGTTCAAAAAGTGGTGGTTGATTTGTAGTCTAGGCTTTGAAGAAGACTGCTCCTGCCTTTGTCGTGTTTGACCCAAATTTCAAGTTAGTGTCACTTGTGGGCTTGTCGTGCTTATTGATCCAGATTCTGACTAGTTGAGTGTTATTCTATTAATAGGATCCCTTAGTCCAATCTCTATTGAACCACCATTTTATTTTCAGGAGTTCAAAACTTGTCAGCTAACGGTAGTTCATTGGATGCTTTACCTCACTTTGAATGATATTGTTTTCATGTGCTGGTCATTTTTCTTTCTTCATACAATTTAAAGCTTTGGTAGCAAGGTTTGAAGTCCTTTCTTACTTATCTTGACATAGATTCGACTAAAATAAAAAAATGATGAAAACAAAAAAATAAAAGAGATTTATTTTTTAAAAAAACTTTCCCTTTTTTTTAATGGATAAAAGAGAAACTTATTTATGTGTGATAGCCTACTCAAATGATTATGACATGCATTTAAGACTAGTGGCCGGTCCTATCCACCCATATTATTCATTAACTCTTATCGACCTTGTGATCTTAACACCAAAGTCCTATTGTTGAACATTAGCATCCCAATCACAGACCTCAATTAGCTAGCGGCACCTGAATGGGTTTTCGCCAAGCCTTCTTTATATTTCATTTTGCTTGACACATAATCATCTTATGATGCCCGTGAGGGTTTTCACCAATAAGACTCTCTTATTTTCATTTCTCTCAACTCACTGTCGCCTTATGGTGCCCCTAAGGGTTTTCACCAATAAGACTCTCATTTTTATTTCTCTCATCTCAATATCGTGTCGCGGTGCCCGTAAGGGTTTTTAGCATCGATACTCTCTCATTTTCATTTCTCTCAACTCACTGTCATCTTATGGTTCCCATGAGAGTTTTCACCAATAAGACTCTCTCATTTTTTGTTTCTCTCATCTCACCATTGCCTCATGTACCCGTGAGGGTTTTCACCAATAAGACTCTCTCATTTATTTCACTCATTTTCTCTCATATATTGATGAATACAAAGGAAATAAATGGAGTTAACGTCTTATACCCATATCATGCTTGAACCTATCATTCTTTAAAATTAGTCAGAAGGTCTTTATTTTTGTTGTCATGAGGCTTTTGGATAAGGCTTGTAAGAAAGGGCGACATGAAGGCTCAAAAGACAATATTTTTTAAAAAAAAAGAGGGGGGGTGGGGTACTTACAACTTTTAGAATCAACTCAATAAAAAAAAACTTTTTCCCTAGTTTCTTTTAAATTGGGAAATAATAGAGTATTTACATGGGTGGACCGAACCCTAGTTTAGGGTTGTCTATGTATATTGCCGAAACAAGATCAGGTCGAATGTAGTTCATAAAGCTGGTTCATTTGTTTTGTGTTTTTTCTTTCTTTTCTTTTATTTTTTTTCTTTATTTCATTTTTTCCTTCCCTTTTTTTTATGTTTTGGACTCTATTTTGATTACAAAAGAGGGGTATGAAAGAAATAAACCAAGTCTCAAAAGGGGATAGCAAAGGATGAAAATTATTTGGATAGAAGAATGAAATGCCTTCGTCATACAATGTTTGAAAATGTCAAGTTCTAAGCATGCAGAATAGGAGTAATAAGTGAAAATCATATACCTTTTTTTCACAACATTGTCATTTTGAACACGTTTCATTTTTTCTTTTATTCTTATCAATTCAAATGCTTGACTAGGCCATCCTTTTTTCACCTTAAATGACACACATTGATTTGAATTACACTTACCTTTTGTCTCTTTATTATGAAAGGACGTGTTTCACTTGATTGATCCACTTAAGATTGCTTGGTATCATCTTCTTGATGTCATTCTCATATTTCACAAAGTGATAGCCTCAGTTTCGTAAGGGCTGGGTTTCAACATACTCTCAAAATATTTTAATCCTCTATTTAACCTCAAATGATTGTTTCTTACTACTTCTAATCTTCTAAGTGCATTTCTTTCAGGAATATACAAGGTTTAAAATCTATCCATAAATTGGCATGCATGTCATATCACTAGAACTAGCATGGAAAGAATTGTACAATTATAAAAAACACTAAACAAAATAAACTAAAAAAATAATAAAACAGAACTAATAGAAGTTTGACTCTGAAATAATTCAAATAAACAGAAAAAATATCAAAAACAACTACCAAGACAGAGCCCTAGTGAGTAAAGGAGTTGACTTCAAAATTGACAAGCTTGGCATCTTATTCATTGGGTGCACATCACCATTATCAAAACTTTCACCGCTACCAAATGCATTTACCTCAACAATCAAATTTAAAGGGCCCATGACTAACCCATCCCTTTTCTTGATGTATGCGTTATCATGTATTGGTGAAAGATTCTGAACGACACTTAAAGTGCAACTATCTTGCACCACAATAAATTTTTCTTGGATCATTCATTTTATTTCTCTTTTCAAAGAACAGCATACTTCAATACTATACCCTTGGATATTAGAATGATATTCACATTGTCCATTAGGGTTAAAATTCTGGAATGTGGATCAGGAGTATACCCAAGAAGAGGAGTGATCAGGCCCCACTGACTCAATTTTTGAAACAAACTAGTACAAGATTCCCTATTTTATGTGAAATTATCACTTTCTCTACCTCTTTTCATACTTTGTCTTGGGTCAAAATTTGGATTTGGGAGGGAATAAGTAAGTTTATTAGGGTGGAAAAAGGTTTTGTAAGGCTGGTGCTCGCTACTGAAGGTGAGAAAGTGATTGAACATACTATGGTGATCCATGAGGGAAGTGTGAATTGACCCTCATGTTCATTTATGATAAATACGTGACGTCTTGTATCTTATAACATTTCAATAGTTGCCCCAAGTCATTTATGACTTGCTGGGACCGACAGTTCGGATTCCTAGTTACTCGGTTAAGAAATATCTCAAATTCTTTGTTTTAGAGCTTGAAACTAAGTACTCTTTGACTAAGGTAAACTTTCTTTCAAGATGAGCTCGAAATTAAATTTTGAAAGTTCTATTAGCTCCAGAATACCAATAAAAGTCAGGATTGAACTTAAGTTTCTGTTTTGGAGGTTTTATTTGCAAGTTGTGTGAATTTGTGGAAATTGTTTAAGTTTTGCCTAAAAGAGGAGCTTGGGTGGTTATTCGATGTTCAGAGTGTCAAAGTGGAAGTTTTACACTTCCAACAGCTCCAAAATGATGAATTTAGGCTAGGTAAGGTGTTGGTTTAATTTTCGAACTCGTCGTTGTAATTTCAGGGTGTTGGCGGAGAAATGCGCCTTTAGGCCCTTTTGGTTTGAAGGATTATTTTGAGTAAGAGACCTCGGAATTTAGTTTTATCAATTCCGTTGAATCAGGAATGTTATTTCCATGCTATTTGCATAGTTGGTTTTCCAAAATTGGGTTTTATTTGATTCCCGAGCTCCTGTTTGAGAACTTTGAAAAATTATAGATTCTGATCTGCTACTGGTGCTGGTGTTGTTCTTCACGATCGCGACCCTAAGGCACGATCGCGATTTTTCCTTCCTCTTTGCGATGCCCATTTACTTAAATAATTAAATTTAAAGGGCTTATGACTAACCCATCCCTTTTCTTGATGTATGTATTATCATGTATTGGTGAAGAATTCTGAATGACACTTGAAGTGCTACTATCTTGCACCACAATAAATTTTTCTTGGATCATTCATTTTATTTCTCTTTTTAAAGAATAACATACTTCAATACTATGCCTTTGGATATTAGAATGATATTCACATTGTACATTGGGGTCAAAAATTTTGGAATGTGGATCAGGAGTATACCCAAGAAGAGGAGTGATCAAGCCCCCGCTGACTCAATTTATGAAATAAACTAATATAAGATTCCCTATTTTATGTGAAATTATCACTTCCTATGCCTTATTTCATACTCTGGCCTAGGTCAGAAGTTGGATTTGGGAGGGAATTAGTAAGTTTATTAGGGTGGAGGAAGGTTTTGTAAGGATAGTGCGCGCCACTGAAGGTGAGAAAGTGATTGAACATACTTTGGCGATCCATGAGGGAAGTATGTAATGACCCTCATGGTCATTTATGATAAATATGAGATGTTTTGTATTTTAAAGCGTTTCAGCAGTTGCCCCAAGTCATTTACGACTTGCTGGGACTGACAGTTCGGATCCTTGGAGACTCAGTTGAGAAATATCTCAAATTTCCTATTTTAGAGCTTGAAACTAAGTACTCTTTAACCAAGGTCAACTTTCCTTTAATACTAGCTCAGAATTAAATTTTGAAAGTTCCATTAGCTCTGGAATACCAAACAAAGTCAAGACTGACCTTAAATTTGTGTTTTGGAGGTTTCATTTATAAGTTGTGTGAATTTGTGGAAATTGTTTAAGTTTTGCCTAAAGGAGGAGCTTGGGTTTTTATTCGATGTTTGGAGTGTCAGATTGGAATTTTGACTCTTCCAACAACTCCAGAATGATGAATTTAGGCTAGGTGAGATTTTGGTTTAATTTTCAGACTCGTCGTTGTAATTTTGAGGTATTGGCGGAGAAATGCACCTTTAGGCCTTTTTGGTTTG
Source organism: Withania somnifera (assembly GCA_039654485.1). NCBI lineage: Eukaryota > Viridiplantae > Streptophyta > Magnoliopsida > Solanales > Solanaceae > Withania > Withania somnifera. The sequence continues at coordinate 13,331,290 of JBDJHY010000102.1, read as the reverse complement.
AAGGGTCATTTTGAGTAAGCAACCTTGGAATTCAATTTCATCAATTTTTTGAGTCTGAAATGTTGTTTCCATGCTTTTTGTATATTTGGTTTGCAAAAACTGGGTTTTGTTTGATTCTCGAGCCACTGATTGAGAACTTGGAAATATTGCAGATTCTAATCTACTGCTAGTGCTGGTGTTGTTCTTCGCTATCGCGACCTTAAGGCGCGATTGCGATGCCCATTTTCCTTTCTATTCGTGATGCCTATTTACCTCGACAATTAAATTTAAATGGCCCATGACTAACCTATCCCTTTTCTTGATGTGTGCGTTATCATATAGTGGTGAAGGATTTTGAACGACACTTGAAGTGCCACTATCTTGCACCACGATAAAGTTTTCTTAGGTCATTCATTTTATTTCTTTTTTCAAAGAACAACATACTTCAATACTATGCCCTTGGATATTAGAATGATATTCACATTGTACATTGGGGTCAAAATTTTTGGAATGTGGATCAGGAGTATACCCAAGAAAAGGAGTGATCAGGCCCCACTGACTCAATTTTTGAAACAAACTAGTATAAGATTCCCTATTTTATGTGAAATTATTGCTTTATCTGCCTCTTTTCATACTCTGTCTGGGTTAAAAGTTGGATTTGGGAGGGAATTAGTAAGTTTATTAGGGTGGAGGAATGTTTTGTAAGACTAGTGCTCCCCACTGAAGGTGAGAAAGTGTTTGAACATACTATGGGGATCCATGAGGGAAGCGTGTAATGACCCTCATGGTCATTTATGATATATACATGATGTCTTGTATCTTAGAGTGTTTCAGCAGTTGCCCTAGGTCATTTACGACTTACTGGGACCGCCAGTTCGGATCCCTGGCGACTCGATTAAGAAATATCTCAAATTCTCTAGTTTAGCTCTTGAAACTAAGTACTCTTTGACCAAGGTCAACTTTCCTTCAAGATGAGCTCGAAATTAAATTCAAAAAGTTCCATTAGCTCCGGAATACCAAACAAAGTCAAGATTTACCTTAAGTTTGTGTTTTGGAGGTTTTATTTGCAACTTGTTTGAATTTTTGGAAATTGTTTAAGTTTTCCC
>JBDJHY010000102.1:13313348-13330105 GCA_039654485.1 Withania somnifera | reverse complement strand
TAGGGCTATGTTTCTACTTGGTGCGAAACAAAGAGAAGGCAAAGAAAGGCTCGCAATGAATATGACCTGCCTATTTGACAAAAGTTGTTTACTCTTATGGAGGCCCGATACATGCCTCCCCATTTCTATCAAGATATGCTCAAGAGGTTGTATGCACTTAAGAAAAAGGGAAAGAGTGTGGAGGAATATTATGATGTGTTTGAGAATTTGAAATGGGGCTCACACCAATGAACCATTGCAACATTCAGCGATTTGGTTTGTGACCGCATTAATACATGACATCTTGAAGAAATCAAGTTGAAACATTATGATAGTTTAGAGGCATCCTTCTATGATGCTAACAAAATTGAAGAGGACTTGAAGGAGGAGAAGTTATACAAAACAAGGAGCTCTTCAACAACAATTTGGGGCAAGAGCAATGATAAGTTCAAATCATCATCCAAATGGGATGCTTCTAACGGCAAAAGCCAAGCGGGGAAAATCAAGAGTGAATACTAGTCCATGATCGATGACAACGTTATTGACAAAGTTAAATAAGGATACAAAGCCAATCCAAACCAACCACAGCTCTCTTTAATCCAATGTTTTATATGTCATGGTAGAGGATATATTGAAAGACAATGTACAAATACTAAGGTAATGATTACTTTTCAAAATGGCTATAGAACGGAAGACAAAGATAGTGATAGTGATAAAGATGAGCAAGAAAGTCCCGAAGATGATCAAGAAGGGAATTTGGAGGGTGGAGATGAAGACCAAGAAGAAGGAAGAATTCCTTTAGGAGGACTTGTGAGAAAGCTTGGTTTCAATTCCTATGATGGGAATGATAACCTCTTGGAGGTGAATTAATTTTGTCTTGTGTTTTGAGAAGAATAATGACCAAAGAGAGAATTTATTTCAGTCTAGGTGTAAGGTGGGGGAAAGATATGTGCCTTGATCATTGATAATAGAAGTTGCACAAATGTGGTGAATTTCTCATTGGTTGATTTACTTTAACTTCCAACAAAGGCGCATCCAAAGCCATACAAACTACAATGACTCAATTATTGTGATAAGATGGAGGTCCACAAGCAAGCCACCATTAAGTTCAAAACTAGCAAGTATGAGGACGAACTTGTGTTTGATGTTTTTCCCATGCTTGCTTGTCATATTCTACTAGGCATTCCATAGAAATTTTATAGGAGTGTTATAAATTATAGGGGGGCCAATTAATATATCACATGGGAGGTTTATAAACATATGTTGACACATTTGACCTCATATCAAGTGAATAAAGTAGAATCATGAAGGAGCTCCAAGCCAAGACCAAGGCCATAAATGTTGGTGGAAGGAAGAAGGGTCCTACTCATGTCTAAGGTAAGGTGGTTGACGTGGCCAAGAACAAGAGTGTGTGCTTGGCAGTAAAACCAAGCAAGATTTTAAAAGATGATCATGAGGAACACTTTCTAGTGTGCTTTTTAACACCGACCTAATATTGCATACTAAAGCACTAGTACTTTGCCTAGTGTTGTTTCTTCTATTTTGTAGGAATATGGATCCTTATTCCTAGATGAGATGCCAAAAGGGTTTCCTCCTTTTAGTGGAATTGAGCATCAAATTAATTTTGTGCCGGGTTCTCAAGTCCCAAACTAGCCCACTTATAAAAGCAACCCAGAGGAGACGAAAGAGCTTCAAAGGTAGGTAGAGGAACTTCTTAAGAAGGGGTTAGTGCAAGATATTTTCAGTCCATGTGACATGCCGGTCATCTTAGTTCCGCACTTTGGGGAATGTATGTGGATTATAGGGCGATCAACGAGATTACCATCAAGTATAGGTACCCGATTTCAAGACTAGATAATATGTTAGATGAAATTTGTGGTGCAAAAGTGCTTTCCAAAATTTATCTAAGGAGTGTATATATGAACAAATCCAAATGAAATCGGGAGATGAGAGGAAGATGGCTTTCAAAACCAAGTTTGGGCTCTATGAGTGGCTCGTTATTCCATTTGGATTGACAAATGCTCCAAGTACCTTCATACAACTCATAAACTATGTATTGAAGCATTTTATAAATAAGTTTATAATAATATATTTCAATAACATTCTTATTTATATCCAATCTATGGAGGATTATGTTGAGCATTTGAGGCAAGTCTTTGAAGTGCTTCTTGAGGAGAAATTGTTTTCTAATGCCAAGAAATGCTCATTTTATGTGTATAAGTTCATTTTCTTGGGTTTGTGGTGAGTGATCCAGTGGTATAGGTTGATGAAGAGAAGATTGAAGCTTTTAAAACTTGGCATACACCAACCAATGCTACTGAAGTTCGAAGCTTCCATGGCCTAGCAAGCTTCTGCCGGCAGTTTGTGAAGAACTTTAGTACAATTGCTTCTCATTTGAATGAACTTGTGAAAAAGGATATCCCCTTTATTGGGGTGAAATTCAAGAGAAGGCTTTCAAGCCCTTGAAAGAGAGGTTGATTTCCGCACCTCTCCTATAATTACCCAACTTTAACAATCCATTTGAAGTGGAGTGTAAAGCCTCCAAAATGCGTATAGGGGGTGTGTTGATGCAAAAAGTTAGGCCTTTGGATTACTTTAGTAAAAAGTTGATGGGAGCTTCATTGAATTATTTTACCTATGATAAGAAGCTCGATGCACTTGTATGGGTGTTGTCCTATTGGCAACACTACTTTTGGCACAAAGAATTTGTGATAAAGGCCAATCATGAGTCCTTGAAACATCCTAAGGGGAAAGCCAAGTGAACAAGCAGCATGCCAAATAGATCGAGTTCATAAAGACATTTCCATATGTGATCCATTACAAGAAAGGCAAGGAAAATATTGTAGAGGATGTGCTACCAAGAAAATATGTGTTGATCAACACTTTAGCCTCCAAGTTGATGGGGTTTGAAAGCATTAAAGGGCTCTATGCTTTGGACTCCTACTTCAAGGCTACATATGATGAACTTAGCCTAGGTCGAAAGACTAATCATGGGTCCTTGAAGCATCTTAAGGGGCAATCCAATTGAACGAGAGGCATGTCAAATGGATCGAGTTTATAAAGGCATTTCCCTATGTGATCCATTACAAGCAACGCAAGAAAAATGTGGTAGCGGGTGTGCTATCAAAAAGATATATGTTAATCAACACCTTGGCCTCCAAGTTGCTGGGATTTGAAAGCCTTAAAAGGCTCTATGCTTTGGACTCCTTTTTTAAGGCTATATGATGAACTTTACCAAGGCCGAAGGGTGGATTGTTTCCAAATGATTGATGGGCAATTATTCAAATATGGCAAGTTGTGTGTGCATATGAGTTCATGGTGGGAGTTGTTCGTAAAAAAAGCTTATTGGGGTGGGTTAATGGGACACTTTAGTGTGACTAAGACCCTTGATATGCTCATGGAAAAATTCTATTAGTCGAAGATGAGCCATGATGTCAAGAGATATATGGACAATGCCTTCAAAGCAAACAAGCCAAGTCCACATCCAAGCCTCAAGTAAGTATACTCCTCTCCCTACTCCCAGTTTTCCTTGGATGTCTCTGTGGATTTTGTGTTGGGATTGCCTAGGACTAGAAGAGGACATGATAGTATTTTGTGGTAGTGGATAGATTTTCAAATATGTCTCATTTTATTCCATGCTACAAATGTGATGATGCATCTCATATTGCATCATTTGTTTGTCATGCATGTTCTTAAGTTGTAGGGGTCTCTAAAACTATTATTAGTGATAGGAATTCCAAATTTCTTAGCCATTTTTGAATGAGTGTTTGGGGTACACTCGGTATAAACTCATGTTTTCTATTTCTTTCCACCCTCAAAAGGTGGTTAACGGGACTCTAGGCAATTCGCTTCCTTGCATGACTAGGGGAGTCCCAGCCTCTGGGGAGAATCGTTTACTATTGATTGAGTTTTCTTATAACGAATCCTTTCATTCATCTACCAATATGTTGCCTTTTGAAGTATGTTACGGGTTTAATCCCTTGGTGCGTTTATCACTAACTCCTTTAACTAGTGATGATGTATTGAGTTTAGATGCTAAACAAAGAGCTAGGGAGCTTATGAAGGTACATTCCAAGGTGAAGGAAGCCAATGAATTGTCTAACTCCAAGGTGGCACAATAAAGAAATCATGGAAGGAGATGTATGGTATTTGAACCTAATGATTGGGTGTGGGTACACTTCTACAAGAAAAGGTTTCCACATGGTCGAAAGGGGAAGTTAAGTCCGAGAAGGAATAGACCCTTCAAAGTGCTCCAAAGAATCAATGACAGTGCATACAAGATCGAATTACCAAGTGAATATAATGTTCATGATGTTTTCAATATAAGTGATCTTTCTTCTTATGTTGTAGGTGATGATACTGATTAGAGGACAAATTCTCTTCAAGAAGGGGAGGATGATACGAGCACGGGAAGCACCTACTTTTCATTACCCTTCACTCATAGACAAGCCAAGGAGTTACAGTACTTGCAAGCCATATTCATCTCAAAGGAGACCTTGGAAAGGCTTACAATGGCTCAAGGGAGAGTTTACAACGTATGGGAGGCTCAACTAAATTTGGAAGAGCATTCTGGAATTTGGGGTGATCACAAGGCATTGTTGGCGATGCCAACGCTCAATCTTCCATGCCACATGCCCCATTCGCGACTCACACAATTGGCACCACTTGAGGAGGAGTTGTTGGAATTTTGAGTGATTGGAGAGCCCATACGGCGATTAGCATACACTATCTGCGATGGACATACATTCCTCAATCCGCAGTCCAGAAGGTGCCCCACTATTGATATAAATTCATTTGAACCTAGACTTAGTTTTTATGTTGATTATTTAAATGAAGATTTTTGTTATTGTAATAGCTTAGTAATTTGACTACTTGATTGTTACTTGATACTTCTTTTGGGGGCGTAATCTCCTAGCAATTAGGAGTGAATTCTCGTAGTTGGTTTTCAACTTATTTTGTTCAATTAATTGAATAGTTTTTCATTTGTGGTTTAATCTTTTGGGGTTGATTGAATAGGTTTCTATAGGTCAATTAGGTAGAATCGTTTTAAAAAAAAGCACACAATCCTTTGTTTATCTATTATCCAACTTGAATTTGTGGAATTCCACATATCCTTTTATCTTTCTTTCTGCGTCGATATTGAATCGAGTTAGGCCCCTAACCTGATTCATATCATAACTCTTTATGGATTAGGAGATATGATCATTTGAAGTTGATCCATGAATGAAATGACATCAAAACTAGACCGGTAGAGAAACCTTGAACTTAACTTTGTGTTACAAGCTTTTCATGACCTCGAATCACGTAAAACACTAATTCTACACTTTAGGATTTTATAACCTAGGATCAAGTGAAAATTCATAGGATCCGGACTTAAGCACGTACATAGAACGGTTCGTGGAAATGGGACAATACTTGATTCTTGTGAAATTTCACAAGCTTACTTTATTTAGCCCACACAACCTCTAGCATAAGCTTCAAGGTGTTACAAGACTAGTTTCTTTCTTTCGTTTCTTGGAACTACTCCGAAATAAACCACTCTATGCAATCATTCATTAGAAAAGGTTAAAGCATTCTTAATTTGTAGTGTCTATATAGATCCTTTCAACTATTGTTACAGCTTCATGTGTATATTTGTAAACTTTTGTATATGCCTTTGGAAGATGAACATGAAACTTCATGGATGTTGCGGGAGCTAATTTCAATATTTATGGATATCTAAATTTTCGGCCAATTGAAGACATTAACAAGAATGCAAAGAAGCATACAACAAGTCGAAAGGCTAAGGGAAAGAAGTGAACTTGTTCCATAGGAAAAGACAACAAATAATGTTCTTCATCATAAAAAAATAAGATTAAAAAAAAAAAAAGACAACAAATAATGACCTCAGAAGAGGGAAGAATGTTTTAAGTTTTAACTTTTCAACTGTTAAAAGGTCAAAATCTTCTTTAGCCTAGTTAAAACCGATACTTTTGTTGTGTTGTGTACTGAATGGTTGCTTTGTTATGCACAGAAATGTAGCTTTGTCCAGGTGAAATGTTTGTTTATCTGTTGTTGCTATTTTCTTTACAATAAACTTTTGGTATTTGATAGAATTGGTGCTTTCTGTTCTTTTTTATGTACTTACTTTTGACAGGCAGTTTTGGCTTTGGTTTTGTTTCTTCTTTTTTTTTTTTCTTTTTTCTAGAAAACATATGTGCATTTGATTTGATCTTTTGGCTTCTCTTTCTTCTTTTTTTTTTTAATGAAAACATTAAGGATGTGTTTTTGGTACGGAGGAACACTTTCTTGACAAAAAAATTTCTACATACCAAACATACCCTAAGGCTGATTTAACAATTTTTTTTATTGTCTAGTAAACACAATTCTGAAGGGGAGAAACTATCAAAAGAGAAAAGGGGTAACCGTAGAGATAGCTAAAGGAAAAAGGAGAACTGGGGGCTGTCTGTTTTAAGAGTGAGCTAACTCGAAGGCCAAAATTTTGTTGTTTTTTTTTTTTTTTTCCTTTGTTTGCTTCTAAACCATCTTCCCTTGTCCTTTCTTTTACCCTATATTCACCTACTCTAGCATTCAACCATAGATTTTAAAATTAAATCAGATTTTCAAGTTAGTCCGAGAGGAGCCAAGTTAATGGAGCAACACGCTGGTACTATTACGTATTTAAGTCCCTGTGAATTTTCAATTGTATCTTTGTTTCCACTTAAAACATAAGTTTTCAATCGTGCATCAATAATGAAATCTCTGCAAGAAACACAATCCAATCTAAACAGAGAAGTTCAAAATAAAATCATTATAGCATAATGTGATTCTTTTATCTCTTGCCTATACGTATCCCATAAAGTGGTCCATTGAGAATACCATAATAAACAGAAAGCATAGTCCCGATATGTGTGGAATTTCATGTCTACATCAAAAAAAAAAAAGTTCTTCTACTTCTCACTTCAGTTGCAAAAAAATATCCGGAGAAAAATGTGTCACTTTGCATCCATTCAAGAAATTTAAAATAACAAACTACAAAAACAATCATATTCGTTTACAATAAAATACATGAACAGGTATAACCTGAGTACATGGATCTTGAAGTCAAATCACTTGAGCGAACCGAGGTATCAACCCTTGGGAAGAGAAATGCTGGATCTTGGGGGAACTGATAGATTGCTCTCGAGCATAAAAGAAAGATCATGCATCTGTGACATTATACCTTCTATATCCGTATCATTCTTTGATGGATTCGATTCATCATGAAAGTGTGCATTCTCTGAAGCATGTCCAGCATCATCACCAACCTTGCTTGGGGTATCAACAGCACTAAAAGATGTCAAATGAAACATAAGATATTGTTGATTGAACTCGAGTGTAGGAAGTTAACAGTTAATTAATAGTAAACAAAGAAAACATGAATTCGATCATGATTTAACAAGGTAACCTCTCCAACTACTGCCTCCTAAAGAATTTCTCATTTTCTTGTTCTTCATTATTTACAGTCATGATGAGACCTCTCCCCACTTGAGATGTTAAGTCTAGATATCTTTAAATAGACATAAGCTTTGACAGTATCAGTAGTGAACATTGGCAGTCATACATATAGTCCTTTAACTCGATAGGTATCTTCCCTTTTCTATAAGGTAAAGTAATAGAAGGCATAATTCCTCCAGTTTTTTCAGTAAAAGAGGTCAGATGTATTATTTTGCCAACTTGTTAAAACCCCATTTTCCATCTATTTCTGGATCTCTTTCTACTGCTATGTCTTAGGAAGTCTGCTTCCCAGCGTCCCTAATTTAGACTCCCCTGAAGAACAACAGACAATCTCAACTTCCACCTTGCTTGGATACTCCAGCCACATCCCAAGATTACATCTATCTCAAGAACAATAGACAGTCTTAACCAGCAAACTAATTAAACCAACCAGGGAGAGATCAAATCCATTCTAACAAGCTTTTTTTTTTCCCCTTTTGACAAGCTAGGGATTGCGCTATTTGTGCTTTATAGCTTTTCCCATGAAGAATTGGGAGTTGGAAGCAATTTTTTGGAAAATATATTTTCTCTAGGAAAACAAATTTCTAAAAATTAAGGAAAATGACTTTCATAGTAGAAGTAGGGAAACACATTCCATAAGTGATAGTCTCTCTACTCCACAAAAGGTAGTTGAGGGGCAAGCAGAGGGTGGAATTGCTTTGCCCTCCTAAAGTCTCTGTAATATCTCTCGATTATTTCCAAACTAGGTTTGAACCATCGTTGTTATTGTTGTGAGTCTACCTCCCTAGGACAATACACATAATTCTCATCTTGAGAAGACAAAAATAATTTCCTTCCCCGCCTCCAAAAGAGCCCATGTAATCTTACTTCTCCAGGCTCTTCCTATTCAATCTCTAAGACATTACAAATAGTAAAACCCTTTAATGAACATGGCTCTATCTTTCCATTCTTTGAAATTCTTGGTTACCACTCAATATTCAATTCCTACATCTTCAGTCTCAAATTTGCATTAAAGCTAAACCATAAAACTTCTAAGCTGTCGTAAGCTTATTATACCCTTCGCTTCTCCAAGGAACTTTCAGTGGATACTGCAGCACCTTTCTCCTATATTATTTTCTTGCACGGTTCCTTCCATATTTATATTCTTTGATTCTTACGGTATTGCTGACTTAATTCGGTTATTACTTTCAGAGCCATGGTTGAAGCCTGAGGTCTACAAGATTTTTTTTCTTTTCTATTGCTTTTCCTTAGGCTCGAATTCCGTGATTTTAATATGTTTAGATATAATTCCTCTATTTCTACCTTAACTCTATGTTTGGTTCCAGGAAGGGGGGAGGGAGGATGAAAGAGAGAAATTAACTGATTCTTTCCCCAAAGTAAGATTCTAATTATACACTTCCAATTATTTCGTACAGAAGGAAGTAATCCAAAAAATTTCTACTTCCTTTCCAAATGGGAAAAGCTTACGTGGAGGGATATTCCTGGCGCCTTTAAATTTACTTCACCTCCTTTACTCTAAAACAAGGGAACTTCACCTAATCCCCACAATTCCTTCCAATCCTCCAGCCCCTTCTCTTTTCACCCCAAAAACAGTATAAGAGCCATAGTTGATGCCAATTTTCTTCGGAGTCTCCACAAGATTAGTTCTCCTAAATCAATCAACATTGAGGCCATATTACAAAAATAATAAACACATGTACACACCTGAATATGGTAGGAACTTCCAAAATATTTGCGCGCACTTCCACAGAATCACCCTCTTTACCAAGTGCACCTGAAAAAGGATGTGACTGCGAAAAACTGCCAAAATCCATATCTTCAAGGTTTGAACTGAAATCTGTTAGTTCTGCATTATCGTTGTTGTCATTGTTGCTTTTTTCCAGCATACTCCCAAATGGATCTTTGCTGGGTGCTGAGGTGGTAAAAGTATTCCAATCATCAAAAGAATCATGATCTCCATTTGTTGTATCAAGGCTAGGTGCAGCTACATTCTCAAATGAATCTTTGATAGGTGCAGAGGAGGTAAAAGTATTCCACTCGTTAAAAGAATCATGACCTCCATTTGTTGTTTCATGTTTAGGTGCAGGTGCAGTATGAGTCTGCCATGTGTCATCTTGAAACCAATCAATGCTAGTTGAGGGGGCATTTGAACTTTTTTGTAATTCAGCATCCTTGGTTCTAGAAATTGGTAGAATTTCCCCAGTTTTCTGTGATGCTTCTGGATTTGCACTATCCCATAGGTCAACTGCTGGCCATTCATTAGCTGCAGGAGAAACTGCTACCACATCCTTCAGTTTCCCATCTGTTAGGCCTTCTGCAGTTCCAAACACTCTGTCTAACTGAGCAGAAAGATCAATATCTGAGCCAACAAAAGCATCAGTTGATTTGGAATCCTCGTGCTGGTTTCCAGAAATAACTGTGGAACTCGTAGAGGTATCAAATGCTGCAAAGGCATGCTGACCTCCAGAACCAACTGCAGAACTTATAGGAGAGCTAGATGAGCTGGACACATTCTGCTCTCCTGAACCAGCACTCTGAAAATCTACTTCCCATCTAGAAAAGCTATCACTAGTTTGGACAGTAGAAGAGGTCACAGCTGGTTCAGAGGATCTAAGATTCTCAAACAAACTAAGATCCTCATGACTTCCAGCTGTTTTATTTGCTGCAGACCCAATATTATTGCCTATGACTGTGTGTTCTTTGTACACACTGGATATGTTCTCCCTCTTTGGAAAAGAGAGAAAGTTATCGAGGTCAAATCCAGTTGGGTCATAAGAGCTTTTATTTAGCTCTAGCTTCATGTTCGTGATAGTGTTGTTTGTCTCCAGCTCAGTTGGCCATTTTATTTTCAGATCAAGGAAATCAGATAAAAGAACTTCATCATGAGGTGAACCCGGCCCCTTGTTTACCTGATTCTTTTCAGTAGCTACTCCAACTTTCTCCTGGAAACCAAATGGGACAGTTCTTAACACACTCCTAATTCAACAAGTTAACAAAAGTCAATCAGAAATACCAGAAGAAAAATAACGAAGATTCAGCGAGCAACAGATGCTGATGCAGGATTATACACTTTATAGTTAGTGGATTCCAGTACCATTCAACCCACTAAGTATTTTTTCAATACAGATTTTATGTATAGCTGGACCTGTATCTTCACCTGCTTAGTCATATGCGGAACACATGCAAGTCCAATTACCAGGGATTAACTGCCAATCACTCCTAAATCTATCGAGAAATAGGACTGAAGAGTAAATCATAGTAATAACCAAAAAATCACAAAGGATCCCAATCTTGGATTAACATCCCTCTATAACTGGAAGCAAGAAAGCATTGAGATAGAGTAGTGAGCAATATGGTAATTTGAGATAGAGGAAGAGAAAACCAAAATAGTCAAGCACGGTGGACTTAAAGCACCATTGCACTCACTAATTCTTCGCCGTAGGTTAGAATTTAGTGTAAATATACCAGTTTCTAAAAAGAACAAAAGAAAACGAAAAATCTCTCACCTTGCATATTATTCTCCCTTACTTGGTAGGAATACCCATATAAAACCCAAGTGTGCGACCTAATGGTCAATCATCAATGAAGTGGATTGAGTTCCATGAGGTCTTAGATTCAAATTCCCAGCACAGACAAAACACTAAGTGATTTTTTTTCATGTGTCCTAGCCTTTGGCAAAAGAGTTACCTAGTACCTGTTGCTGGTGGGAGATGGCATGTGTTCCCGTGGATTTAGTGGAGGTGCGCACAAGCTGCTCCGAACACCACAATTATCGAAAAAATACTCGCCTTCGTTCCTAAATTACGTGATTGTTTAGACTTTCAATTTTGTTCCTAAGTAAGTGGTGTTCTTGGATAATCAAGAAGACATTAATGATATTCTTCCAATTTTATCCTTTTTTAAATAAATAAATTTTACAAAACCAAGAAATTACTATACATTCTTTTCAAGGTATTTATTAAGGGCAAGTCAGTAAGAGTACTTTTTGTTTTATAGGAATGAGCACTTTCTTGGGGAGTGTACCCAAGCTAAAATCATTTATTTAGGAACGGGGGACTACAATATAGAGCAATAAGCAGATTGTGCATTTGAGACAGGAGAAGGGACACCCAATAAGATCCACCAAGGATACTAAGTTACTAAATTTGAAGAACCACATCACTCACTAAACGTAGGTCACATCTCACAATGGTTCGAATCCAATATAAATACAATACATGGTATTTCGTGTAGCTTCAAGAACATAACCGCTACCTAGTAACCTTTATCCCTAATCCCTTTCTTCCACACCCTCCTACAACAACTACTCGTATAAACACAACACATTTTCAAAATAAAATTCAGCAAAAAACAATACAAAAAATCTAATCTAGCATTATAAATAAATAAGCATACTAAGTGTGTTCCGGGTAATTCAACCCAAACATACCGATCCATCAAGGCGAAGAGCTTGAAGAAACCATTGATATCCAACAGTAGAATTAAATGAAATTGGTTCAGGAGCAACATCAGGATTTTGGTGCAATTTGTGGCCACAATATATGCAAATCAAGGATTGGATCCCTCTGAGAAGCCTACCTTGGCAGCGATTACAGCGGAGATAGTGTGGTGAAGGATCGAAGGCGGCGACGGTGGCGGAAAGAGAAGGTATAGAAGGAAGTGATGGGTCATCAGGGAGGTAGTCGGGTACACCCGCTTCGTTTCGGGTCGAGATCTTGGCTTGCTGTATTAGATCATTTGGGAGCTCCAACGCCATTGCTGAGTAAATTGAACCGAGAGCTGTATTGTGTTGGGGGTTGTCTTTTTTCTTTTTATTTTTTTCTTATTACACTTTGATTACTTGAATGAAATCTACCGTCTAGTCCTAGATGTATATATACTTTTTTTATTTGAGTTAATAGCTGGGTTGCCCCTCCCCTATTCTTAATCTCACTTCTTATGTCGGTCAATAAAAGTCCAGCCCTGGTTCAATCGATAGATAGGCCGAAAACATATTTCTGGACAAATGAAAAAATTAAACTATTTCTGAATTTTATATTTTAATTATCTATTATTTTTCTAATGAATAAATTTCATAAATAATATATATACAAATAAAATAGAGTATGCATAGCTACCGTTTTAAAAATTATAATTAATAGCTTATATTATCTAATTTATTTGTATTAACTGTATTAGTTATACAAAATATAAAATATCTGATATTTAGTTTCATTATATAAATACAATATTCAAGTATTATGATTAAATTATATATAATAAGGACTATATAAATATAAATTTAAAAAAATATAAAAATATATAATTGTATGAAAATTTAATGCAGTTAATACAAATACAGTAATATATGGAGAGATTGGGAGAAACGAAAAAGAGTGGCGAAAGAGGGGATCAATTTAGTTAATTTAAATTATGGATTGTAATTAATTATAATTTAAGTTATGTAGGTTAATTAGGTGTTTATATTTGCTAAACCATGTAGTTATTTCTTTTTTAATTCACCTAGTAGTTAGCCAAATATTTTTTTTATTACTGGATAATAAGTGGTGTAAATATTTTTTTTATTACTGGATAATAAGTGGTGTAAATATTTTTTTATTACTGGATAATAGGTGGTGTAAATCAATTCAGCATTGAGATTGTGTTTTAATACGAAAAAAGTGATAGTTTAGGATTTTAAATAGGTAAAGTAAATAATGAATAGTTGAACATTAAACTCTTGTTATATGCAAAATTCAAGGAAGGATCAGACTATTAAGAGTTAACTCATTGATGATTTTACAATAATTTTACATTTTACTCTAAGACGTAATTTTCAATATTAAATTAAAAAACTCAGAAAAAAATGACAATTTGATGTATTTTTACTATAAATTCTCTTATTTTTGTCCTTGCACATCACTCTTTCCCGTTTCAATTTGAATATGTGCTTTCATTTCCTTCCGTTTTTCTAATTTATGTCACAATAATATTTTTATCAATTCCACAATTAGTGCAATACATACAATATAAATAAATATTTTAGTACAATTCCAATTAGTAATTTCCTGGACCATAACGAAGCATTCTCATCAGAAGCCTTTCCCTTATTTCTTTTAACGGACTGCGAGAGATTTTCTCAAATAGTTTTCCGATGGAACAAATAGACTTTTTATTCAACAAAATTTTAAGTTTGATGGGATGCTTAATTCTCTATACCAATTGTAGAGTTGCGCCTCCCTAACCACTGTAAGGAAATAGGGTTGTGTAACTTGTTACTACGAGATGTTCAAAGTAATAAGGCAGTAAAGTGAGAACGCGATAGTTTAGTGAGGAAAAATCCCGGCTCAAAGAGAAACAACCGCGATCTGCACCTCTGCGAGATTTAATCCAACTTCACTAACACGATGAGCCTCAACAACAAGTTTAGATTATAATTAATGCAATCACAGGAACTAATTCTAATTCCTAATTGTGTTCATCAGTCACCCTTAAATGGTAAACTCCCAGCCTCAAGTTGCTCCCAACTTGAATCAACTCAAACAACAACTTCTTTCCTAAATAGACAAATCTAGTAAATGAAAAAGTTATAACTCGATGGAGTTCCTAATACAAAGTATCTAGACAAAGAACTATAAAGATATCTAATAAGGGAACAGGTTCTTCGATTTACTACTCGTGTATCAGTTGCACTTTAAGCTTTCCAGGAATGCACTCAGAAACGAACTCAATCTATTATACAATGTCTTCTTGATTTTCTCTCATTATGGAGATGCATGTGTATTTATAGCTCTACTAGATACTATTATGCTAGTAGAGTTCTAAATACACAAGAAGTCCTTTGCTCCAAGGACTTTTTATTCATTGTAGTCTGTTTGAATGCTTGAACTCTTCCTTATGATTGTCTTGCCTGTTGATCTCTATATTTGATCTTTATCTTCTCTTTGCTCCTTATCTCTTTTAGGAAAGTTATCTTTTACTATGTTGACAAGTCTCTTTTACTACATGTGTTTCTTCAGCTAAAAGGATCACATCCTTTTATTTGGCAAATAATCAAAACTTCAATAGGTCTAATAAATTCCCCTTTTGTATAATGACGAACTCTTGATCCTTTTATACTACCTGAAAGACAACATATGTGCCATCAAAAACTGAAAGAGACACATGAGAGAACCATCTAAAGAACCATGTTAGAATAGTGGGTTATAACCATCACACAGTAGTAACTTCTCTCTTTTGGCATCATAAAAAAGGTTAACACTGAGCCATCCTAATAATTATTTAATATAAAGCTCAAGGCTACGAGGGCATCATAAATGCAAACATTCAAGAGATAGCACACTCATTTAGATATATCATGATATCTACATAATAATGTGAAGACAAGAAATAGAGATTATAAATCAATCAATTTCTTCATTAATAGGATGGTACATCGACAAATCATAAGAAAAAAGAAACTAAAGCAGTGCATTAAGAAACAACAAGAAACAGGGAAATATAAGGAAGGTCTTAAGAAGGTGGCAGGGTAGGAAGAACAGATGAAGAGGGGGAGATATGTTTGAAGTGAACTAGAAGTGTCTGCACAATATTATTTGCCCTTTCTAGATCAGTTTCTAACTTGACAACTTTGGCCCTAAATTCCTTATTCTTCAATCTCAGACCCTCATACTCCAAACCATAGTTAGTATAAATCATATCCAAAGCAATAACAAGAGAAGACTTCAAAGCAGCATTCTTCTATTTCTTAGCAGCAAGGGCATTCCTCAGTGTTTGCACAGTAAAACCTTTATTCCTGTGGGAAGGCGGCATAACAGAATCTTTCACAACTCGAATAACATCCTTTGTAGTCTGGGATTGCCATTCAAGAATAAGAATACCCAGATGTTGGAAAACAAATCCCATCCAGAACCCATAAGATAGGAACTGGCAAGTGTTATCACCACTACTGATCCTATGCACATGATGCATCATGAGACAAGAGAGATTAATTTGTTTCCTTATGATCAACAACTCTATAATAGTGAGGTACAAAAAGTTGGCATCAACTCTCTTTTTTCCCCTAGTAATGATCATCTTAATCACCACATCAAATATCAACTTGTGCAAAGGAAATATTTCACCACCCAAACACTTTGACTGAATTCTAGTTCAGGATTATTGGAGAATTTTCTAGTGATCTCAAAGGATGAGTTGATGCCAGTCAAAGAAGGTCATTACCACTTCATATAATCACATCATCCAATGTTTGGCACCGTTAAAACTGAAAGAAGTAGAGGAGTATTGATTTTGAAGGTGACTCCATTTACCTTAATTTTAATCGAATCAGAGTTTTCATGAGCATTGAACTCTACAAGTTCCTTCTTTGCCACCAGCCTTCTTTGGTTTCCCTGTATGAACAACTCAAATTACCCTAGAACATTGATAAGCCCCATAATCTCTCCTATACTTACATCCTCAAATCCAGTGATTACTCGACCCCTATTAATAAAACCTTTGTTGAAGTTAAGTGTTCTTTTCAAACTTATAGGGGGAGGAGATTCAACTTCACCACGAACATCATAAATGGTTTTTTCATCCCCTAAGGATTTAGTATAGGGATCACCTGAACTTTATCATTATCTTCATCAACTAACCTCATAGAGGGAACACGTCTGGAGATGTGTTTCCTTGATTTGGTTGACATTTTTCATGTTCCTTTCCTCTTCCTCTCAGAGGCTTCAACCATTTCATCAAGCACTTCTATAATATAGGTAGGGGTTTAAGTTTTAGAGAAAACAGTCCTAGGTCTTTTCGAAGAGCCAGCTGCAACAACTATTTTTTTTTATCTAAGGCCCTCTTTTTACTCCTAATGAACCTAATAGTGAATCAAGAGTTTTCAACATCCTCATGAATGAGAACAGGTTACCTAGAGGCCTTTTTTATTCTAAGCCTGATTTTCCTAGTAAGTAATGAGGCTAGAGGTACGTCATCATCAGCATTCTCAAGGCTAGTGCTTTTCCCTTCAACAATTTCTTTTTCTCCTTCATTATTGAGCCCCAAAAGAGAGGATTGCTCTGTTGTGGAGTCCCCAGAAATATGTCCCTTTTCATCCCATGTGAACCCGACAGAAGGAACAGGTTTCTCTGAAGGGTTTTCCTCCTTTCCCTCCACTTGAAGCAGTCCAAAGTGTAGAGTGGATACACACACTAGAAGGGGGGGTTGAATAGTGGGTGTGGTCTTTTGACACTTTTTGCGGAAATGAAGAAGGTAATAGAAAATGCACTAATGGACACAAGAGATTTATAGTGGTTCGGCCAACTCTTGCCTACATCCACTACCTA
>JBDJHY010000102.1:13299871-13313248 GCA_039654485.1 Withania somnifera | reverse complement strand
CCATGGAGGTATGTCTATATGTACGATCTCTAACGTCATCATAACCTCACATCCCAAATCTTAGAACCTCAAGGGTCTCAACAGTCTGGTATCTCGTGTCGAATATCAATAGTCTCATCAAGCCGTCCTTGGTAAGTCAAGGCGTACAACTCCTGTATATCATAGATTCACCAAAATGATAAATAGATCGTGTATCATCAAGTTTCCATAACCATTAATGCCATAAATGTCAAAAAGTTATAGTCATTGTCGTAAGATGATGGACTCAAGTCCTAGTGGCTATACTCACTGCCGAAGGAGACGGTCCAAGTCCCAGCATTTATTAGTCAAGTGTTATTTCCCGGTGCTAGGATGTAAAACCTGGACTAAAATAAGTGAACATAGTATTACCAAGAGCTTAATACAATGCCGATTTTAAAATAGTTAAAAAGCGATTTACTTATATTATTATTTAGTATTCCAATTTATCAACTTATATCATTATTCATCATTATTACTCAAATCGATCTCTAGCCTCTACGACTCAATAATCAAGCGGTGTACTGACCCAACTCTAATGCACGCTCATCGAAGACATAGGCCCAACCTTTTGTGTCATGAATTCACATCATATTAACAAGTATATACATCAACATATGATCAAGTAATAGCAATTCCCTATTCCCTGCATAGATACCTAGCCAACCTCTAAGTCACAAGAACTATATCAATAGGCACTGTATCAACATGGAATGGACAAAAGAACAGTACAAGATCACTACATCCACCTAGCTACCCAACCCACGGAAACTATTTAGTATAATTATTAAAGCTATAAGCCCAGAGATAGCCCCACTGAGCCTACCTGTCGTCCGACGTTACAATGCTACAAATTTGCAAATCTTACTTCGACTAATGTCAAATGGTCTCCAAATTATCTAAAACTTGCTCCAAAGTATTCTATATGTTAATACGAGTCTAACGGTATAAGTTTTGCTAAACTCCAGACTGGCCCAAAATAGGGCCTAAAATGGGCTTGCAGGGCCTGCTTGCCAGAATAAAAAACTAAAAGCCACCACGGGATGCCCAACGTCATTAGGAACCTACATTCCAAAATTGAGAAGAATTTGAGTGCGGGAAGGGCTTCAAAATAGCCCAAACAGATTAGACCTTAAAGGGGCTAAAGATGCGATTTTAGGGAATTAAATATTGGAATTTCGATATATTAATAATACTAGACGTTAAATATACTCATGGAATATAGAATTACGCAATAATATAGGATTATCACATGACATTATAAATCTCATCAATTGGGGTTCATTAATGGAAGGAACCAAGAAAACTAAGAGTGAAAAACGAAGAACACTTACCCAAAAATGTGAAGGAATCGAAGAACAATGTTTGGGAAATTTTCCTTAGCCTTGGAATGATGTTTAGGAGTAGTTGTTCGCCCTGGAACTGAAGAAATCATAAGGTTTCTGTGGAAATAAAATGTTTGGGTCATGCAGGGGTTTTTATATAACTGCAGGCATTTTACTCATCGCAATCGTGTGACTTTACTACGCGATCGCGTGCAGTAATAGGAAACAAGGTATCGTGATCACGTGCATCCCTTACGTGACGCGTAGATTACGTGATCGAGTGAGCCAGACTCGCGATCACGTGAGATCCTATCATGACCGCATAGAAGGAATTCACCCGCACCAGTTGTAGGCTTTGACAACAGTTTTAGGAGAAAATTATAAAGTCCGAATCACCACTCGGAATGCATTCGAGTCCAATTTACACAAACAAACTATGCACGCACACTCAAAACAACATTTCGGACTCAATAGCACAGAAGAAATCGGAATCTGAGGTCATTTCAAATATATATTGACCCTGTCAACACATAGACTAAAATTCAAGAATTTTCCACCAACACCTAAAAACTGCAACAACAAGTCCAGAAATTGAACCAACACCTCCACTAGCTGAAAATTATCACTCTAGAGCTGCTGGAAGTGTTCAAATTTTGATCTGACACTCCGAACACCAAAATACCACCAAAGCTCCAATTTAGGCCTTAACCTTAACTAAATTCCAAAAATTGGCATAAATTGCAAACGAAATCTCCAAAATACAAACTTAAGGTCAATCTCGACTTTGTTTGGTCTTTCGGAGCTAACAAAACTGTTAGAATTAAATTCCGAGATCGTATTGAAGGAAAGTTGACTTTGGTCATTGAGTACTTAGTTTTAGGCTCTAAAATAGGTAATTTGAGATATTTCTCAACTGAGTCGCCAGGGATCCGAACTATCTGTCCCAGCAAGTCATAAATGACTTGGGGAAACTACTAAAACGTTCCAAGATACAAGACATCACGTATTTATCATAAATGACCATAAGGGTCATTACATGATATAACTGGTGGTGCAATATGTGCATGATCTCGTGTTGTTGCCGAAGATCTTATACGTGCCATTTGCGGAAGAGTGAACCAGAACAAATGAGCTTTCAAGAGATTAACTACGATACCTCTTGATACAGAAGTGGAAAGAGAGAATTCCTAAAGATGTCCATGTAGTCTCTCAAAGATAAGATATGACGTCTCTGCACCCTATCGCACGACTCTACTAGATACTGGCTCATGTCCCGAGGATATCAACGAACCTAAGGCTCTGATACCAATTTGTCATAACCCAATTTCTCAGATCATGAGGACATCTAAATCCTACCATAGGATAACTATCCAACAAGCACGAAAAGCAAGAATAATAAACTAAAAGCAGAAGATAAGACATAAACAAGGGAGAGGGATGAGTGGAAGACTAAAATAAGTCAATAACAACCCTAAAACCTAATATCTAATACAAGAGCCACTAGAATAAGAGTACAATATCTGAAGTAGAAATACCATGTCTGTCTCGGGACAAATAATAGAAATAGCTAATAAGAAAGGTAAAAGATAAGCTCTGATGCCAGAAGTCATAAGCTACCTCAACAACAAGATCTCAGCATGAATCTGGAATCAACATGGACTACTCGTACTCGAATCTGCACCAGAAGATGCAAAAGTATAGTATGAGTACCAAAACAACCGGTACCCAGTAGGCATTATAGGTCAACCGGGCACATATAAGAAATAAGAGCAGTAAATAGGCAAGTAATACAAATAAGTCACAGAAGTCAAACAAGAATAGTAAAAACAGAGACTAGCTAACAAGATAAGGTAGGTAAATATCCTAGGTAACTGGCTATGATATGGAAGTTTCATGTAAACAAGGGAAAGAATGTATATGAATCCTTACTCAGCAAAAGAGACATACAAGTAAATAACAAAAAGGGTGGTATAATTGTAACCTCAATGATAGGAATGGGAAGGAACACTAACTACAACATGTATAACAACAACAAAAGGGCATGAAAGGAAGCTATGAAATAAACCCAACCAACTATCACTTGTAACAACAATTACGAAACTTATAATTGAACCTGAGAGATCTAATCAACCAATAGTAATGTACCTCAACAGAGTGATTAAGTAAATAAATATGCAAACAAGAATGAATCAAACCCTTCAACACCCTATCCTACCGGAGAGTACAAACAGCAAACAATACTCACAAACAAGATATGCATGATGATATAATGAAATAATGGAAATAAATTCATATGCTCCTACCCCAACCCATAAGCCTACCAGGTAGGACCACATGTAAAGTCGCAACCCCCGTACGACAACTCATAAAATAAATAGTATTTATATAACCATAAACTGTATTCGAACCTCTGACAGGTCGATACCAGAATCAACATCGATGATCGTGTCTAGTCGCAACCGGGACTAAATTCAAAATGAAATCAACACTTAGCCCTTGTCCGTGACCAAGTTTAGTAATAACTCAACACAATGATTAACTTTTTATTTAGCCTTTTTATCTTCAAAACTGCTAAAACATTTTGAAAATGTTTGTTTCATCTCAAATACTGAAAATGGGCTCAGAAGTCCATGCAAGGTTTCAAAATCAGTGACGTTAGACTCTTGTCTATAAAATAGTAGAAACAAATGCATAAAAACTAGTTTCATGATGATGATATGCTCAGTCACAACAATATCTCTTCTTTTCTTATGAAATTTCTAGTTAGATGAAGACTGCCCTGCTGCATGACGGATGCTCGATATCTATAGCAAGCATAACCAACCAAGTCGATATTTTGGACTTACGGACATTTTCAATAAACAGACCAACTATGTTCCTCTGAGGGTCATAAGATAAATATAATCCCAAATGCAACATCAACACTTAACCAAGAAGCGGACAGGGTTCATGGGTACCAATCTAAGAATGTCTAATTACTAAAATTATTTTCAAAATAAGTCAAGTCTAAGATCGTAAGTCATAGCCTACCTGTCCTCCTAATACAAGCTTGTAGTACAGAGTAGAAAATATCCAGACTGCTCCAAAACTCAAACAATGAGAAAACGAGCTCGAGCGATCACGAAACTAGTAAAACAATAATCTATATGTTAATGCAAGTTAAACGACACTCATAAAGCTATAAGAGTAATTGGGTTAAAATTATAGGTCAAAACGGGCCTAAGGGACTGAAACTCGAAACTCTAAACAAAAGGTATCAAAATATTGCCTACATCACAGGGAATTCATACCCAAAATTTAGAGTTAAGATGAGTAAAAAATAAGCTAGAATCGATGAAATAAAGTGAAGAATACGCTTGAAGAATGTGGGAAAATTTGGGTAAATTAAAGTGGAAATTCACTAATAATTAATAAATAATTGAAGAAACTAAGTTTCTAACGTTACCCAATACCTCATGCAAAGACCCAAGGATTTTAATGGAGGTTTTTGAATGTTTGAAGATGGAAAATTGATGAACAATGGCTGAAAATCAGAATTTCCTTGTATTTATACCTGCTGGAGAAGTACTCTACGCAATTGGTAGCTCAGGCTCGTGATCGCGAGGTATAGGGGAAAAGATTCATCGTGATCATGTGGCTCATGCGCCGCGATCGAGAAGGAGTAATAAGGGGTATGATGTGATCACGTGGACTATGTCCGCGATCGCAAAGAACAAAAATAAGGCCTTCATCACGATCACGTAGAAGAAAATGACTGGCACCAGAAACAGCTGAAGAGGCAAAAACCAGACTAAAAATTCAACTTTGAGACAAGGCTCGGAATGCATTCGAAATCCAGTTAACCCAAACTAAATATGCTACTTGTATACAAACGACATTTCTGACTCAACAGTGCAGACGAGATTCCGATCCAAGGTCTTTTTGATAAAATATTGACCATAATCAACTCTATGCCAAAATAATTAATTTTCCAGCCGAGTAATTAAAATAAGCCCGGTTGGCCTGAAGCCCGAACAAATCAATCACCTAACCCAAACTCGACATTTTGAAGCTAATGGCACAATCGGATTCTCAATCTGAGGCTCAGATCATAAAGTAACAACCCAAGCTCTACTTATCATCTAGAAAATACATAAAACATGTAAAATCACACAAACTCAAAACCAAAGCCTCCGGACTCAAATAAAGAGTTCAACTAGACAAAAATCCACGTTCTGGAGCTAATAAAATTGTCAAAATTTGATTCTGAGTTTGCCTATACAAAACATTGATTAAAATCAATGATTTCAATATTAAAGGCTCTAAAACAGGAAAACGGACATAACAACCAAAACCAGTAACCGAACCACCGGTTCCGATGAGTCTCAAATAACTTAGAGCCTCTAGAGAAAAGCTCTAGAATGCAAGAAAATGTGAAAAAAACAAAGATAACTGTAAGGTTCATTACAGAAATCGAGTCAAAAAATCACTCCAAAAACATCAAAATCAAGGCATAAGGATAAACCTGGAAGTTCCTTTAAAAATATGTTACCTATGATTTGGGGATCTCAAATATGAAATTTGGGTTGAAAATATAGTAGAAAATGACCTTAAAAATTCAAAAATACCAATTCAATCTTTTTCCCCAAATTCCAACTTTGAAAACCAAGATTTTGATGTAAAAATCATGAAATAATCAATGGGTAATGAAGAATCGATGATTAAAAAGCTTAACCAAGAGTTTTTTCTCGAAATCATCTTTAGAAATATCCCAATCTGAGTTTGCAAGGTCCAAAAATAGCAAATAGAAATAGGAAAGAAAACACGGTTTTAGGATTTTAATCACTGGTAGGTACCCTTTTATGTGATCGCGACCCGTAGTCACGTGATTGCGAAGGGAATTTTCGGGGACCCCCACTTAATGAACTACGCTTTTGCATCACACAATAACGTGATCGCGATGATAAGGGAACAGAAGCTATGCGGTATCGGACAATTCGCACGATCACAAAGAATACCAAACGACACCTATGCGATCACGATAGAGACATAGAGATCGCGAAGAACATTTGGTTGTTGCACCATATGCAGCAACTCAGCTGCTAAAGCTCAAAACTAAACACTCTAATTAGACCCTCGAATTCATTCCGAATCTCGTGCATACAAATCGTAAATGGATCCCTATTAAATTTTACGTTTTGAACTCAATAGAATCATTGGATGAAAACCTAAGGTCTCCTCGATCTGATCCGTCAAGACTAATATAAAATAAAACTTTCCACTAAATGATCAGAATATCCCCAGGACCCCCAAATAAATTATGCAAACCTTTTTTTAGACCAAAAACTACCATCTGAATCCAGCGAGATCGGCGGAATTTAATTTTGAGCACTCTAACCATAGTAAAACATAGGTCTTAAGCTTTTCCTTCATCTCATCTAACGGTCTAAATTCACCATGAAAAGCCCAAACTAAAACTAAAGCCTTCCTAGACCAAATTCTAGATTCAGGGCTGATGGAACTGACAGAATTTCATTCTAAGATTCATAACTCTAAATGTTCACTAAAGTCAACTATTTCAACTTAAAAGCCTACAAAAATCAAAATTTCTCAAAACTCTCACCTTTTCGCTTCGATCCTCAAACCAACCATACAACTGGAATAGATATGACCTAAGGCAACTATCGAAAAGGTTAAAATGATAATTTTACGAGAAAAGTAAAAAATGACTATGAGGGCCATTATATCTTGTTATGTCTTTACTTCTTATGGATAGATTTTGAGACTTTATATCTTTATATTAGATTATTTAAAGGTTTGCAAACACTGTGACAATCTAATTTTGGGTATTTTGTTATATTTTTTGGCTACTCTCTATCTTCTCGTTGACTATTTATATTCCATTTATTTTATTATTGTTGCTATAGTTTTGTTGTTGTTTGGCTTACCTATCACAGTGGGTGCAATAGGTGTCATCACGATCGAATTTTAATCGTCATCTGTATAAATAGAAAAAATTACAAACTTTTAAAATATGTCATTATAACAAGAGCTCTGTGACAGACTTGAAAGTTGAGGAACTTTTCCTCAAATGAAAGACTAAAAGGTCCAAATTCATTTAAGGACCCAAGTTGCTTAAACAACTTCTTACAGATTTCTCAAATAGTTTTCTGATTTAATAAAATTGTGTATGATGAGATGTTTTAATTCCCTACACATGAAAATCCAATTTCTCATAAATAGTAAGAGAATGAGAAACTTTTCTGCGTGTACCTTCAACAGGAACAAAACTTACTCAAATCAGTTTTCATACTTCATAATTCGCTCTTTTAAGTTATAAAATTCAATACTAATAATAGTAATTAATAACAACATTAGTTACGTCTCAGACCCAACCAATTTAGGATCGGGTATATGAATTCACGCTCTTTTAAATTAGAACTAATGATGTCTAAATGAACATCCAATCTCATCGGTTGATTATATAAACCAAGATGTAGTTCACATCACTAAGAAATAGTAAAGCAATCAGTGAAGAGTATGTATCACCATTTCACATAGCCAACTTATCTATAACAATTGAATAGATCAAACACTCAGTGCTCCATTTTGTTCAACTGACAGAATTAACATAATTTGAAAATTACACCACTACTGAAATTATTCAACTGCCTTTCAATTGCTTAACCTCCCAACAAATTTTCTCCAAAACTATATGCCTGCATTTTATCTCCGTTTTGCTCATGAAAACCGCTTGAATCAAAACCAAGCATCTTATTCCAGCTTCCTTTGATAATAAAGTATTGCATACGCTGCAACCATACTTGGTGTACAATCAGAAAGCGGAACACTCATCTTCTCCTGGGTTGAGCAACCAAAGCTGATCTCTGCAGGCCTTAGCAGCTTAATAACCTTTTCAGCAGCAATAGTTTGTTTTTCTCGCAGGTTTTCATCGAGAATTAAATCCCTGCAGTTTCAAGATCCCCGAGTCACAATGTAAGCAATTTTAAATATTTATAGCATGTACTTTCACACAAACATATGGCTCATAAATACAGCTCTCTAGTTTTCATCTTAAAAACCTTCATCTGCATTTGTAACAGAAGAAAAATAACAAACTCCAAGGTAGAAGAAAGTGTATCTCCTGCCTCATGGCCAGCTCGCCATTTGTTGAAGACATTTTATTGATGAAATATGCAACAAGACGGTGAAAGGCATGTGCAGTACAAATGCTCAGGTTCCTTACAAATGCAGGGAGCTGAGAGAAGCCAGTATGGACTCCATGTCATATACATTCAAAAGATCACACCAAAATTCCAAAATACACAAGGACTTGTAATTTCTGTGTACAGCTATAGCTTTTCCTTCAATACCCTCTCTTATTTCTTTTGATGGAGATGCTCTCTCTTATTTCTTTCACACCATAGTAAACCATAAAAGGCAACCAGCTGATGCATTTAGAGAATATTGCTATATTATAAGTTGCTACAGAATGAGAAACAAAAGAAAGGACAAGGACATTTAGGGGAAGCTTACTTGAGCAATGACGCCAATTTTGAAGGTGTGCAATCCTGAAATAGAGCTTCAGGGATTACAGCTGAATCCAATAGAATATTAGGAAGAGAGATGTACGATATAATAGCTTTGTAACGTATAACCCATTCTGTCAAGAGATGGGCTCGATATGCAACAACACATGGCAGTCGCGCAAGCTGCATCTCCATCGTAACCGTACCTGAAGTACATAGTGCTACACTGCTGGCCTGCATTATGCAGAGACGCAGTTCAAGTTAGCACCTCCACTTTGAAACATAGGGCAACAATTTTAGATATTCATGAACCACAAAAGAAAATGATGAGGAAAGGACAGGCATAAACATGGATCCATGAACTATCTCCATTGCTGATTTAGTTATCATGTATAGAAAATATCACTTCTTTACTCAAAAGATGATTTAACAGAAGAAAAATGAGGCCCCTTAGGCTTTGCATATCCCCCAAAATAAATACCAAAAAATGAAATGAGGTTCCAGTTCTTGGTAAAATGTAAAAATAAAATAAATATAAAAAGAGAAAAGTAATGATGGTGACAAAGTGTCAAGTAAATAATTCACAGAGAATCCTAATACTAATAGCTAAAGTTAGGAAAGAAATTTTTGGTCAAAACAAGGACTATTAAAATCTATCTTGGTGTAACTAGTAACTACTGACTATTGAAACATCCTACACCTGTAGAGACTCCAATCCACATTAGAACTCTTTGGATTACTAAAAGAAATGAAACAACTTGAAAAGAAAGACAAGAATAAATATCGTGAAAGATTTTACCAATTGAAAGAAGCTAGTAAGCCTAGTGTCGAGTACTTTTTGCTTACTATTGTTTATCGGGATTTTAGTAAGCTTCAATCGGCCAAGAGGTTGATAAGCTATACCATCATGAACAACAAGATAACATATTTTCCAATTGGCAAACCTTTAGTAGCAAAGACTAGGTCCTCGTCCTTAGAAATTAGACCCCCATCCAGACCCATCAATGTGGGCCAAGTGGCTAGCTTTTCCCAGCACACAGTGACTATCATCCTCTCACCATGGCGAGGAACAACTCCATGCAAAGAAGAATGAAAGATGCTAGCATTACATTGCAAGGCGTAAATAATTGAGGTTTGTACCTTATGAATACCACAAAGAGACTTGCCTCACTTCTGATAACACCATTTCTCAAATTCATTGAACCTTTTTGGTCACAGTATGTCTCAAAATAGTACTTCTAGAATAGTGAACATTTAAACCTTTTGCTGACCCCCAAAAGTACAAAGCAAGAATAGAAGGCATAACTGTAGTTCTAGCTACTGAACTATAAAATGTATAGGTACAAGACTCAAGTCCTTACACTAAATGAATTGTATTTCATCTGGTGTGATCCTCCAGAAACCAATACAACAGATGATGGCCACTTACTAACAGCTTTATGGATGTAGTCTTCCACGTGTTGATTAGGTGCCACATGAACTGCTGCTACCAAGTTCGGAAAAGAACTTTTTAATTGCTCAAAAGTGTGTGAGAATATGGGGAACATTCGAGTAACCTCCTGTAATCTACTTCCAGGAAGCACAGAAACAACTGGGGATCCTTCAGATTAAACTATCAATATAATTAGAAAGCTGACGAAGATAACCAAAATTGAAGAATTAGCACGGAACCAACCAATGAAAAGGAACTCAATATCCTTTTTTTTTTGTGGTAAGCCACTGAGAAGGAGACACAGATTTCATCATACAAGAAGCGAAACGGAGGGTAAGAGCTTGCATTTTTAGACAACTAACAAGTTACACCAATAACATAGAAATATGTATATTCATATAAATCGAAAGCCTTTCACACATTAAACAACTTTGCACTTTCATCACAAGTATAAAACTAGGAAGTATAAAACTAGGAAACACTATGCAAAAAAAATAGTCTATTATGTTATAGCAGAAACTTTCTAGAAACAGTATCTTACAAGTGTTGCATACCTGATGATATTCCATGTTCAGTTAAAAATGCTTCAGCATTTCCTTGAATTTGGTATCTTCTTTCTGTGGCATCCTTCCCCTACAATAAATGTAAAACTACATTAATATTGTAAAATGATCCTTCCACCATTAAAACTAGATTAGGAAAGAAAAAAAAACAGCTGCAGGCTCAAGAATAAAACCCAGACTAGGGCACCAGAACTTAGAAGGAAAAATTTGAGAGATGAAGGAAGTAATACCACGTTTAGTTGTTACTACTGCTTCTCATGTACCAAATGTAGAAGAGAACTCATCAAAATAATGATTCACCTGGAATTCTGAAATATCTTCAAGGGTGGGATGACCAACAAAGGTTGCTGCTAGGCCATTTGATCTACATACTTCTGCCTCAAATGGAAGAATGCATAATACATGATCCACAAACTGAAGAAGTCCTTTAAGTCTTGTTTCACCACCTTTCCAGGCCCAAAATGATGGTGATACATAATGGAAGTGCAGAGGGCTAACCATCCCCTGTTGAACACAAGTAGCTGCAAAAAGTATTTTCTCTGTTCCTAATTCCTTAATTTTTTTCTCAGTGCACAAGGAAAACTCAAAATCTCTTTCGGGATTTACAAAAGCTACAGAACATTACCCCTCAAATGCTTTAAGAAACGGAAGGAGAATCCTTTAGAGTCGACAGTGAGTACAACATGAGGCTTAAAAGAAAGAGCAGCTTCCATAGTTTGTTTGAGCCTAACCTGCCATTTTTAAAATCCAAATAAGGTCCAACTTATCAAACCATTCAGATAGCATGAATCTTTTTCCTTTAAAATGATCACTTCAAGTAAAACTACAAGTTGATTTTCTTTAAGCAGATATTTATAAGTATCCATACTCTAAATTGATTAAGATACGGCAGCAACTCCCAAATCCCCATTACTGCAATATCCTCCATCGGAAACAAAGAATTCAACCCTTGCTTAGACATCATCTTCCTGGAAATAACAATGATAAGTAAAAACTTATGCCTGCTGCATAAGAGAAGTAAAAAGAAAGAGAAATGTTACCCTCCAACACCAGCAAAACGGACAGGCAAAGGAGAAAGCTTTATTAAAGAAGTCATTACACGGGAACCAATTGTATCACCAGAGACCTCTCCAGCAACAATGAAAACCCTCAGTTCACTATCTTTTGAACCCAAATCAACTGCAGATTGACTTGAAACTGAGAATGTTCTTCTCATTCGCCGCATAAACTTCATGTTTATCTCACTCTTCACATTCCAAATTCTTCTTAGAATCATATCTTTGCTCACCTATCATCAAAATCAATATACAAGAATCTTAGTAAAACCCTTATTTTGAAAAGCAGTAGTAGTAAAGTAATTTGAAATGGAAATTTCGTCAAATCACCTAACTTGTTTTTGGGTCAATATAGACCAGGTTTAAAGCAAAAATTTGGTTCAAAAATCAAATTATTCTCAAAGTGTAATTAGATAATTAGTACCTCTTCGGTTCTAAATATTTAGTTATCTTTCTTCTTTCTAATTTTATTTATTTTAAATTATTTATCATAATTATAAAATTAAAATTAATTTAAATATTTTTTTTTATTTTTAAAATTATAAAAAATTAAAATTATTAAAATTTTAAAACTATTCAATACAAACGAAAACTACCTATGTAACCTCTTTTCTCCTTTTTTTGGACTCTTTATATTTAATAATTTCAATTCTCCATATAAATACTTATAGCTATTGATTTTTGCTCTCATAATTATTTTTTTATTGCTTGAGTTCAAAGGTAAACTGATAAAAATAGATCTTTGATCAACTGATAAAAATAGATCTTTAATCATTAGGTTCTTAAGAGGCGTATCAAATCCAAAAGGTCCAATTATTTATGATGAAAGGAGTAATAATTAGCTCAAACTATATAAATAGATAAATATGGCCCTGTAATTATATTATTTAACACAAACTAAAAAAATTATAGGACATAGCATAAGTCCCACACGGATATTTGAGTTACCTGCTTACTTTTTTTTATGTATCTTAAATTAATTTTTTTTTACTTTATTAAGATACACATATATTTAAGAAAATTAAGATTCACGGTTATAAAAATATTTAAAATACACATCCACTAATAACATTATGATATATAGAAAAAATATTTAAAGATTTACAGTGCTTTAAATAGACAAGATAAGTAAGTCTTAGAATCAAAGATATACAAAACTAAAATTATTAAAATCTGGAGGCGGAAATTTAAGATACTCGATTCTTCTACGTCTTGAGTATCTAAGATACTCGCGACATTGTATCACGACCCGATTTCTCGGATCATGATGACACCTACTATACCTCCAGTAGGAGAACCAAACCCCGTAGTCTGTAATCGAAGCGGAGGACTACTATAATTAATGTGGAAGAATATGAAAAGAAATAGTAAAGATAATAAAGAATTGCGGAATTCACCCAAGACCCAATGTCAATGTCAAACAAACCACTAGTATAGAACAACAAGGATGTAGAATATACAAAATCTCAACACATC
>JBDJHY010000102.1:13284137-13294298 GCA_039654485.1 Withania somnifera | reverse complement strand
ATGGGAACCGGATCTGACCTGGACCCAAGACTTCCCAACCCTGACCTAAGTACTAATTCCCAACCTTTTTCTCAAAATAAGACCCAATTCGTGATCGCAACCTCAACCCAAATCCAACCTCGACTTGGAACCTAATTGTCGATCTTGACCCCAGACCCTATTCTTGACCCTAACCTCAGTCTAAGACTTAACTCCTAACCTGATACTTGACTCTCGACCCCAACCTCAACCTAAGACCCTAGTATTGACCTTCATCCCCAAAAAAAACCTTGGGTTAAGATCTAACCTCGGCACAAAACGCGATTATTAATCCTGACCTCGATCGGGATCCAAATTATCGACCTGAATCCCAACATATAACTCAACCCTGACCCTTGAACTCGACTTCAATCACTGCCCCAACCTCAACTAACACCCTATATCCAAGACCCAACTCTCGACTTAAGTCTTGATTCCCAACGTAGGATCCGCCCTAACCCTTAAAACTGACTCCCAACTTGAAATTCATCCTCGACCCACTCTGACCGAAGACCCCCATACTCGAATATCGACCAAGACTTTCAAAAGTCGTCTTTAAGCTCGAGGTCGAGGTTGAATCTTGGGCCAGGGCAAAAGTTATGTCTCAAGTCGGGATTAGGAGTCTGATCTCAAGTAAGGGTGGGGAGTTTAATCTCGGGTTGAGGCCAAGAATTGGTAGTCAAATCAAGAATTAATTTCAGATCCTAAGTCTTGATCGAGTTCAAGAGCTGAGGGTCATGTTGGGTTGGTGGGATGGATATATAAGGATATCCTATATATTTTATTCCACATTTCATATGAAATAATTTATTCCACCATTTATATTAACATGGTGAGATAGAATAATCTTGAAACTAATTACCTGCTAACTTTTTATCCCCATCCATATCCTTAATATTCTCATATAAAAGGTCATCATTGGCAAGTTGAGGTTGCATCATATATTGTCTAATCACGCTTTCATAATGAGCAATGTGTATGTTAGTTCTATCTTAGTCTCATTTTAGTCAATTTTCCCTCCACTGAGACAATTCCTAATTTGACTCAATTATCTTTATTTCCTCTGAGAATCAAATAGAAAAATTGCACTTTCTTTGTCGCGTTTTAGTCCACCATAAAAAAAATATCACATTGCTATAACTAGAAAAAAATTACTTTAAAATTTCTCTTTAATTTTAATTTTAATTTTTTTTTTTATGTATCATGTCAAGTCAAATAATATCACGTGAGAGAAAAGTAGTACACTTTATCTTAAATTTTAAAATAAAAATAATTTAAGATAACAACTTAAAAGAAATTACTACAAGGTTCACTTTAGTGCGTCGGCAGATCTGGGCTGCTGATTCCCAAACGCGTCACGGCTGTTGAAAAGCAGAAGAGAGAGACAAAGAAAGATAGCTGATCTCCATTCCACAGTCACACTGTCACATTCATCTGCCATTGGTCTTCCACGGGTAAGCACCAGCGTAGTAACAATCACACTCAAAAATCAAAAAAAAAAAAAAAAAAGAACTTTCTTTCTCTGCTCACTGCCCCATAAGAAAAAGAAACAAGACGACCAATGGCGTTGAATCAAGCAGTAGGAGTATCAAGATCATCACCATGTAGTCCTAAAGTCTTGAAAGCAGTACTCTGTCTTATGGCAATTAGCTTAACAGCCTATATTTTGGGTCCACCTTTGTATTGGCATTTGATGGAAGGCTTAGCTGCTGTTACCCGTTCTTCTTCTGTTAACACTTGCCCTCCTTGTAATTGTGACTGCAATTCTGAACCCTTCTTTTTCATTCCTCAAGGTATACTTTTCTTCTACTTCTTGTTTGTTTGATTTGACCTGATCTGATGTGATATGTGACATTAAATGTCAAGAATGTTCACATTTAGCAATTTTTGTGAATCTTGTTTAGGACCTATTTGGGCTATGGTTATTCAAAGACTTCCTTTTGTTAAATTTGATTACTTGTTGAAGTCCCACATGTCAATTTGGTTGTTTAATTGAAAGATCTCAACAATTTATACCTTTCTGGTTCCTGCTTTTGGATCTTTCTACGAGCTCACACCCTTTTTGCTTACTTGGTGACTCGAACTCATAAACTTATGATTGGATGGTTGGAGGTGGAGGGTGCTTTACCATTTGAGCAACCCCTATTGTCTCTTCTTTTTGGATCTGCTTTCTAAATGAAGCAGAACCCAATTGATTGTCGCAGTCTTGCTTTCTTTGTGCTGATGCTGCTCATATGAATTAAAATCCTGCTAAAATGCGACAGTGATTTAAACTTATAGTTCTTTGTTTTTAGTCTCAGGACAAATTGGGAAGTTCATACTGTTTGAAGTTCAATTATTGCAGCTTATTAGTAGTTATCATTTTCTGTCCTTTTTTATATTTCTGGCAATATTTCCATGCCTTGATACATGAATGTGTTAATCTGAATTAAAATCTTTCCCTATCATCCTGCTTGTTGTCATATGTAGCTTTTGGGATTATTTGGAGGGATGTGTATGGGGTGGGGGAGCCAGGATGTACGAGTTAGAAAATTTTCTATTAACATTGAAGAATGTCTAAACATGCTATTTAGTTTTCATCTTATGGCACATGCTATCTTGAAGTTGAAGCTGATATGGTTAATTCATTTGGCTAACTTTCACTCATGTCTTATTAGCTCGAGATATATTAAAATCGTTCTGGTTTGCCTTTTCCTAACTAGTAAGCCTTGAATAATTACTAACTCACTTATCAGAATTTCTAGTGATAGCTTTTGGGTATATGGATGATTTTTCTTGCTTTCCTTGTACTGTGGAATCGGCTTTTCCTATGATCTGGATTCCATGTATTTTTGCAAGGCTTGTTTAGAGTATTTGGTTACATGAGGATATTGGTTTGCCAAGAATTTCTCCCATTGACCTCGTATTTTTGTATGTCTTGCAGGTTTGAGCAATGCTTCTTTAACAGGTTAGTTTCATGAGATCTTAGGCAGTTCTTTAGTTTTCTTTAATTAAGTTATCATTTATTTTGTGATCTAATGGAAGATTTCATCAAGTCATCATTTTATTCTTCTAGATTTTAGCTAATGTACAGGCTCTCTACCTCACCCTGAGGTAGTGGTATGGATTGCGTATACTTTACCCTCTCCAGACCCCACTTTGTGGGAATATACTGGGTTTGTTGTTGTTGTAGTTGTCGTAGATGCTTGCTAATGCCTTACCTTTCTTAAATTGAGATCATCATACTCACTATTCTACTTTTGCATGAATTATCTTAGGAATTATGTTTGGGTAATAAAAAGCTTTGAGCCTAAGGGTTATTTAACCATTCTAGGTTGTGCTGTCTAATGCTCTCTCACTCTATAGTCATGTCAACTCGTGAGATTTTCCTTTAGACTACACAAGTAGCTTGATGTAAATAGACCTACACATGAAACATCAGTAAGGGCTTCTAATTAGCTTTGTGGTGTATCTCGCTAGTAACTAAATTTTAACTAATCAAGTAACCTATGTACTGATTGAACCCTTATTGTCTCTTGAGTGCTTGCTTTCTTCTATTGCGACTGTCAAAATGATACCTTGATGGAAAGATATTACATGACGTGAAATATTAGCTTTGACTATTTAACTAACCTGTGGTGATATCAGCCTTGGTTTTCTGTTGTATGACGCCTGCCTTCATCATGTACATTGTTTTGGACTTTTGAAGGATTGATCGGCACTACTGCATTTAACATGAAAAAGGCAGTAGCCTGATTTAAAAATTAACTTACGAGAATTTAATAGAGCCAAAAATTTAGACAAATATCTCTCAAAATTTTATGAACATTTCTACAGCTAGCCTGATAACAACTTTCGAAGAATTTCTGGACATGCCTTCCTCCTTCTCCCTCTCTATCTTTCTGAGTTCCTCTGTTCCTTCCCTCAATATGAACTTACATTGGCAACTGAAACGATGGTAACACAAGTTTGCTGCAGTAGGTTACCAGTTTTGTTATCCCAGAAGAGACAAACTTAGGTGATTTCTTTCCATCATCCTAGCTTTGGTGGATAGAGTTATCTAGTTTTTATTGCTGGTGGGATGTAGTAGGTATCCTGTGGAATTAGTCGAGGTGCTCGAAAGCTGTGTCGAACACCACAATTTATATATATATACTACATGAAGATTGTATGTTAGCATTGTACCCATTTTTTGATTGTCCAAAATAGCCTTGTCAGTACATTAACAATGCTTTAATTTGAGGGACTCTAGCCTTTTCAACAAACATCTATTATCACTTGCTATCGTTACTCTTCAGTTTTCTATTGAGCTCTATCCTGCAAAGGTATTCCAATTTTACTTCGATCTTTTTTCCTTCCTCTCTTTCTACTGCAATTTCATTTGGTATCAGAAACTCTAGCGGCCATGACGTTCCGAATCTCTCATAATAACATTTTCTTTAGCTCATAGAGAAATTGAGTAGCAATTCCTTTTCTTGATTCTAGAAACCAAGTGCATACATTGTCAACAATTGAAAAAAATAGTTGCAGATTAGTTAGCACCCACTAAGTATGTTAAGAGAACCCAAAAAGTAGAAGTTCCAAAATCATCCAAGCTAGTAGCTACTGCTATCGGACACAGGAATTTTAATGCAGCCGACCCATTGGGATTTCAAAATGACTGATTTGATTTCCCTCTGGATAACAAATGAGTCGATATAAAAAATCAAACCCAACACAACATATTCAAAGAAAAAATATAACCCAAAATCATCAAATGAAAATACAAATTGTAATTGTTTGTAGGTGTTACTCTTGAATGGAAGCAAAAGAGAGAAACACTGTGGGAGTATGCAGAAATAGAAAATCAGAAATTGTTGAAAAGATGGGTTATTTTTTAGAAGAAATGGGTGAACATAGGTGAAAGACAAAAAGACCCCTCCTTTAATGTGTTGGCAGTGAATAGTAAGGCTATTTTGGACAATTAAAGAATTGGCACAATACTAACATACTACGTCAATGTAGTATGTTAGCAAGACCCTATATTTATATTTCCAACTCTTTTTTCCTTGAAGTGAAAGGATCACATCATGATTTGCGATTAATTTAACTGTGAAAATCATATGAGGAGACGTATAGCATGTATTGTTATCTGAGATGTTTGGTTTGAAATATGTAAATGGACAAGAAAGAAAGAGTTCGTATGAGTGTATTTCAGATTCATTTAATTGGCATTTTGGTAGAGCATATCTTATGACTTGAGATATATGTAACCTTTTGGTACTTGGTAAGTAGGAAGCTACCATTATTTAAAAAGGATAGGTTGCATAACTTATGTTTGTAAAAACATTTAGTTTGTTGTATCCGAAAAACAAGCATCTCAAGTATGATAGTTATGTTCGAAGACTTATGAATCTCTTCGATTCTGTAATGAGTTGAAACTGTGCAAATAGCAAGATGATCTGCAGACTGCAAATGCTTGACATCTTAATAAGTTGAATGTGTTCAAAATATCCTAGAGTAAATGTGAATCTTCTTTCCTTTCAGCTGTTAACCTCTTATATTTTATTGTTCAAATATTTGTTCTTTCATTATAGTAACTATTTCATCTTCTTTTTGAGGCTTGAAATCTATATTTTTTGACTTGAGATCTAAAAACTTGGATTTCATTTCTTATTCAATCTTTACAGATTGTGCTAAGCGTGATCCAGAGGTTGGTGAAGACACGGAAAAGAACTTCGCTGACTTGCTGTCTGAGGAACTTAAATTGCGAGAAGCCGAGGCCTCAGAAAATCAGCGGAAGGCTGACATGGCACTACTTGAAGCAAAAAAGTTGACATCCCAATATATGAAAGAAGCAGACAAGTGCAATTCTGGGATGGAGACGTGTGAAGAGGCAAGGGAAAAAGCTGAGCTTCTTTTATTAGCACAAAAGAAAGAGACTGCTATGTGGGAGATGAGGGCACGTCAAAAAGGATGGAAAGAAGGGGCAGCTAAGTCTCGAACTCAGTCTCACAGAAATGTACAGACTATGTAACTTGTCAATGGCCTTAAGTAGCATATCTCGACTTGATTTGATGCCAGGTTCCGGTGCAACAAAGTTGTCTATAATTGAGTCCCAGATATGAATGGATTCCATTTGTTTTGAACCATATGCCTGGTTCTGGTTTTAGTTTAGAGGCCACTACAGTATCTCTATCTCTCTATGCCTAGTCATCCGAAACAGGCTGCCATTAATTACACTATAAGGCAAAGCCTTTCTTTCTGAGTTAAAATTCCACTTGTAAAAGTTTGAGTGAGGATTGCAATCAACTGCCTTGCAAAATTTTCTTCTGGCCGAGTGTCATTTGTCTACATTTTTATATCTGTGAAGGTGAAGATCAACTGTGAAGTGTCACAACTTGTTCTGTCTATTTGTCGTTTAGGAAGGCGATGCAATTTTTTACAGGCTAACTTTTATGCCCACTTTAACCTTGTCCCTATGTTCTGGCCCGAACTCTGGGAAACTGATGGTCAAAAGCATTATAAATGGAGAAAAATTCACAAAGCACAGCAGTATACCCCTGAATTACAACATGCATCGATACTCCCAATATTTACATAAGGTAGCACTAGTTCTAATCTGAATATAGTGCATCTCAATTAAGCTTCATCGCCAAGAGGGAAACAGCCAGGATCACCAGCTAAGGTCCATAAATGACCGCTCAGTGACAAAGGAGGTAGGGTTGCAAAGACAGCTCCTGGAAGCAGCAGGCATTCCAGCCCGTTTTAGTGGAGGGATGCGCTAGTTGTTTACATCCATCAGTTTGCAAGGGATTCAATGCCGATTTTGATGGAGATCAAATGGTTGTTCACATACCTTTTTCCTTGAAGGCTCAAGTAGAGGCCCGTTTACTTATTTTTTTTGCGGCATATCTTTCTTTTCTTCCCGTCGTTAGTTCTCCTTTTTTTTTGGTCTTATTCCTCCTCAAGTGCAATAAGAACTAGGCTTGCAGCTACTACCGGTCTGGGTTGCCACGAGTATAACCTAAGTTAAAACAACTTAAATTGCGAAATATATTTTTAAAAATAACTGAACACCATTACTGTTGGAGGAAATCACAAGTTCGTAGTTCTACATATCTTCAAACCAAAAAAGAAAGCACGATAAACAACTAATTCTCTCCATTAACTTCTTCGCAGTGTGAAAATCAAATATGCCATTGTTTAAAGGATTAAAATTCTTTAGTTTCTGATTTTGAGGATACATATCAGCAGATTCTGTTTAGTTGTTTGAAACTGAGCTGTAAATTTTTTAAGTTGTTTGCACTTGAAGATACATATCGACAGATTTGGCCATTATTATATCTTATACACAATGTCAAACATTAAGGTGTTGATACGACATTCCGGATATTGAAATTTTGAGGATATCTACATCAATTATGTAATGAATGGTATTCTTATCGAGGATGGTGCTTTTGTATGAATATCTGGTTGTTACTATTTCGAAGCAAATGGAAACTGGTGAAACCAGGAAAAAAAAATACAAATAAGTACAATGTTGAAGGTAATTCAACTTTGATGGATATTCACAATAAAATGGGAATGAGACCCTTGTTATGTTGAAGAAACAGAGCAAGGATTTCGGTTCGTACCCACTATGCATAACAATGATAGAAAAAAATTAGAATACAATAGCAGTGGAAAATAGTTTTTGAAAATGATTGTATCGAGATGTCCAAGATGATATACTTATACTGGCCACATTTGATCCTAGTGATGCATTGGCTGTACTTGAAGAGAATTTCGATTTTATATTTTCAAATTGTAGGCATAAATATGTAGAGTAGGTCAATTATATTGTACAAGTATAAAGCAATTCTGGTTGCTGTGAGGAGGAAGTATGCAATTGATCACAATTTCAATTCAAAATGGCCAGATCGAACAAACAAAAGTTAGCATGCTATATGAATCTAAAGAGTCACTTTTCTTTGAAGTATTGTATTCATGATGTATGACAAAAAAACATAATGAAATATTGTAGTGTATCGGGTACATCGTATCTTATATATTATATCAGATACAGTATATCGCGATATAAAGAATATAATACTAAACCAATGTTGTTTGTGTTTGCAACTACACACTTGAGTGTGTATCAGATGAATGAAAGTGGTTACTCAAGACATCAACTTTGGATGAATCTACATTATCCGAAGTTAAAAGTCTTCGATGACGAGCATACCTGTCCATTGAAGAATAAGGTATATTCACAAAGTCAAGGAACATGTGCATTCATAGGGACATGGCTGCTCCACAATATGAAAATTTTAAGAGAAAACATACATCATGGGATATATAAGTTGATGTAAAATAAGAACTTAGTGTGGACATTAGCTATAGGAAGGCACGGTTGTCTAAAGAGGAAGTTATAAAGATATTGAGGGGTGATCCTTCTAACTGTTACCAAAATTCATCTGGTTACTGTTGGATACAATGTATTTAAATTCTTATCTAAGGTCGCACAAATAATCTAAAGATGAGTTCATGTATCTCTTTGTATAGTTGTATCTCTTTATTTGAGGATTGACTACTATAGAACTCTCGTTTTGACAACAAGAGCCATTTAAAGTAGAGTATAAAGAATTTTTATTTCAGCGAGCATGTTGAATGGAACAAATAAACATTTATTTTCATACACCGTTGTCAAGTAAATGGATAATAGCATGGCTATCTTGTCTATTATTTTAGCTTTAAGTGAATCATTCTGTCATATTGTATATACTGATAGGCCTTCCTAAGTATGAGAATCATAAAAGAAAACACACATCAAGGTACATACAAGATAGTGTGGAATTTAAATTTTAGTATGGGCATTAGTTATTTGAAGACATAACAGCCTAAAGAGAGGCTATAAGGATAAGGAGGGGATGACACGTTTGATTGTTAACAAAAACACCATATGAGAAAACTTTTATTTCAGCAAGCATGTTAGATGGAGCAAGTATACATGTATTCTTTGGCATATTATTGTCAAGTAAATTAGAAACAATGTGACTAATCATCTTATTTAATTTACTTTTACCTAAAGCATTGTGCCTTGTCGTTATATACAAGTTGTATATTCAGATACAACTGTCAAAATTGAATGTACCTTGTCCTTGTAATTGACAGGAATGAACACTTCATTAACAATATCCCATGTCCCAATTGATTCAACAATTGAATTATTGAAGTTATTAGTTTAGGATTTAGTAGTATGAATTAATAAAGCGTGGTTGTATTGAAATTGGAACTAGAAAAATTTGAACATTTATTATTTGAATCATATTTTCAATTTGTTTACATGATCGAATAAATAAAAATTTATGGGTTGTGTAAATTTTGCAATTGTACTATAGAATTTAATTTTGGTGAGCACATTAAATGAGCAGGTACACATGTATTCTAAGACATATCCTCATATATTTGTATTCAGATACAAATGTCAAAATCCAATGTATCTTTTCCTTACAATTGACAGAAATTAACACCTCATCAACAATATGCCACTAAACATAACGATCAACTTTAAACCTTTGGTATATTCATATTGTGGGTGAACAAAACCGGACGTAAACCAAATCAAACCAACAAATCGAGTCAACGTCCCCCCCCCTAAAAAAAACTCGATTCATAATTTCATTCGACTTGGTGTTAAAAAAAACCCAGACAATAATTGGTTTGGTCTGGCTTTAACTACAATAAATCAAACTAAACCGAACCAACCCGATATTACGTATATACATTTTAAATTTTTTTATACATAAAAGTATTTACTGTGACGTAATTAATAAATATTTTTAAAAAAATCATGATTTTTATCTTTCAACATATTATTTCAAGTTTAAACTTAAAATTTTGAATGGTCAATGATAAGTCTTAAAAAATCACCAACACAGTAACAAAAGGTAAATACGCCTTGTGACTACGATAACAGTAATGTGTGAGTAAACGCCTGCAAAACAAAGTCCAGGGTAGTCCCCGGGGTAATTCTCCGATGCTTAAGTTAGTACTTAGCGATAAGAGAATTCCAATAGTATTTTTCAATAGTATAGTAACCATACTTTTGTCTTTCTTCTCTTGGGACTTTTATAGCGGTTTCCTGTAACAGCCACCCTAGTGGGTGCTGTAAATG
The DNA here is from genome assembly GCA_039654485.1 of Withania somnifera. Lineage (NCBI taxonomy): Eukaryota > Viridiplantae > Streptophyta > Magnoliopsida > Solanales > Solanaceae > Withania > Withania somnifera. Next base: position 13,284,163 of record JBDJHY010000102.1, on the reverse strand, counting down.
GGGGATAACTTCCGTAGTGGTCACTG
>JBDJHY010000102.1:13262101-13276837 GCA_039654485.1 Withania somnifera | reverse complement strand
CCTCTCCTTATTGGGCACCAAAGCCTCTATAAAAGCTCAGGTAAGGCCAGGAGAACAGGTATGCTCTAAATACTACTGACAATATACTCTTGAAACTCTCTTATTTGCTTATTTACTCACTTAAGCATCGGAGAGCGACCCCGGGGACCACCCTGGGCTTTGTTTTGCAGGTAACTATCGCAATTCATATACACTAGATGGAGCATTCCCACGTTAGTATCTTGGTAAGGTGATCTGAGACTTATCACACATGAACACGGTTCACTATAATTTTGTAAAGTAAATACATCCCGTCATAAGCATTTGGCCTTATGCCTTACAAGGAAAAGAGTAATGATCACTTGCCATCTTAATGAAAAACTTAGCCCATTAAAATGAAAGGAGTGGAGTTGATGGCCCAATATCCCATCTAGGTCAGAGAAAGCCCAAACCCAACCTTAGCCGTTTGGTGTACGTGCAATGGAGCATGGCGGTCGTGTTCGGACCCAAATTCCGATTGGCCTGCTAAGCATGAATTGAAATTGAGTAATCGATTTGTTCGGCCATTGAATGACCACCACACTTCCTCCCCCTTTGCCTTCCGATCTCTTTCTCCCCAATTTCATCTCCGTACGTTCACCTCTCCTCCTCTCTATAGCTTCCAATTTTGTTTAACAAAAACCCTAATCCCTCTTTTTTCATGTAATTTTGATGCTCAAAATGTGATATAAGAGTTGTGGAAATTGTTGTAATGATTTTTCTCTTAGCTCTGCACTTCTTAATGAAAGTTAAAAGTTCCGATTTGTTAATTTTTATAGCTGTTTTATACTAGTTAATTTATAAATGTTAGTTTTATTTTAACCATCTGAAAAGAGCTTCCTTGAGCTGCGATGGTCGAATAATTTGTCCGTGTATAATGTATATCAGTTTCTGTTACATTTTATTTGAGAAATGAGAATTTTTTTTATAATGAAGTTTATGCATATATCTATTTTGAGCTCACTGTTACCAGGATGATAATGTTTAATTTTGTTTCTGGATTTGGGGTTCTGCCCTACTTTCTGTCGGATAGAAGGAAGCTGACTGAAACCTAAGTTTTTGTTTTAGATGATTTTTTTTTCATTTGGCTTGTTGCTTGAATTTTATGTTCATATTTCTTACAAAATGAATGGAGAGGTTGTGTTTGCATGATAGAGAGAAAAACACCCTTTAGAACATGCACTCTCAAGTTCAAATCTCAACAGAGACAAATACACTAGGGATAGAGGTACCTGCTGGTGCCGAGTGGCAAGTATCACATGGATTTAGTCGAGGGGTGCGAAAGCTGGCTAGAACACTATGGTTTATCAAAATAATTAAATAAAATTAAAAGCATTGAGGATAAGTGCCAAGATAATGGGACATAAACTTATACTTTGGAAAGAGAGAACACAGATAAAACTAAATTTACAGAAGAAACCTGAACTGGATTTTAAAAAATGTTGGGAAGTGTTGGCACGAAAGGTCATAATGCCTATAGTTATATACAATTGTACTAGCTGTGAGGGCAAGAAACTAGATTGATGTTTTCTTGCCATCTATTGGGGTTATATATTTGTTTCTCCCTTCTGGCTTTCTGTTACAGACTTGTAACACTGATGTACATAAAATTTTGTTCTGTAGACATGCTTTGCCTTCATCTTTTTATTGTATTTAAACCGTTGTTTCCTTATATTTATTGACAGATAAGGAGAACATTGTATGACAGTATAGCATAGAGAAAGACCATGACTGTTGAGGCTTTTACCAAATCAAATTTTATGGAAGATATGGATGATGATGATGATATGCCTTTAGTTTTCAAACGAAGTAGTACCACTTCCAAGCAGAATCAATCAAATTCATCATCTCAGAAACAGGATGGACAACCGAGGCGGCAAGTTTCTGATGTACGTTCTCCTAATGGCCAGAGCTCTAGTTCTCATAAAGTTAAGACAGGTACCTCTTCTAAGGCATCTCCAGCAGCATCACCTTTCACTAGTCCAAAGGCATCGCCTTTCACTAGTCCAAAAGCATCACCTTTGTCATGCAAGGCATCTCCTGCACCAAACTCAAGGCCATCATCTTCTGCAGGTAATCAGGCAAAAAAGGTTAATCAACAATCCAATATTTATCCTAAGGAGTCGAAGCAAGCTGTTGAACCAAAATCTGAACCTAATGATGAAGCTGAGGATTCTGAAGATGATAAACCATTGAGTGCTAGGATTCCTTCTAGCTTATCTAAGAGTTCAATTCACCCCAACAAAGTGCTTGGTTCTTCAGCATCAGTTCAAAAGTCTAAACCTCCCAAAAAAGAGGATTCAGATGATGAAATTCCCTTAGCATCAAGGTTTCAAACGAAGTCCAATGCAGGGGCTTCCACTAGCAAGTTTTCTAATTCTGAAGAGGTTAAGCCTAAGATTCGTCAAAATGGTTTGCCATCTACAACAGTTTTAAGTAAGAGACCCCCTGGTGAGGTCAAATCTGCTACTCAGGCTTCAGTTAAAAAGCCTAGACTTTCAGATGCATCTATACCTGTTTTTAGTAAGCAAGAGTCTGTTAAAACTGAAAAGAAGACAGTGGACGACGATGACGATGATGATATTCCTATATCTCTGAGGATGAAAAAGCCAGTAGCTTCAGCTTGTAAAGTGTCATCTGTAAAGAAAGCAATTAAAGTTTTTTCATCATCATTGAAGAAAACAAAGAAGAAGTTGAAGAAATCCAAGTACTCTAAGTCGTCGAAACTGCAGCCAAGCTCCGGTGAAGGGCAAAAATGGACTACATTGGAACACAGTGGTGTGATTTTTCCACCTCCATACAAACCTCATGGGGTTAAGATGCTCTACAAGGGAAAGCCCGTGGATCTTACTCCAGAGCAGGAGGAGGTCTCAATCTATCTCTGCCTGTATGTATCTCATTCATGTCTTTGTGAATTTATACTCAGTTAAGCAATTTCGTTCTGCATGCAGGTCGCCACAATGTATGCCGTGATGTTAGACACTGATTACATGAATAAACAGCAGTTCAGAGTGAATTTCATGAATGACTGGAGAAAGATACTTGGAAAAAACCATGTCATTCAAAATCTTGAGGACTGTGATTTTACCCCAATATATGAATGGCATCAGAGGGAGAAGGAGAAGAAGAAGCAAATGAGTACGGAAGTAAGTGAATTAATAAAACCCAGTTACGAAATATGAGAATTTGTAGTTATTTTGAGACTTATTCCATGATTAGTTCAGTTTGCTTATACTTTTCTATCTTCTGATTGCTGACTAGCTTCCTTTATGAGTTGCCAAATTGTCAAACTTTTTAAAATTCTCATCTTGTCCCAAACTGCTGAATTTGTTTGGCAGTTGTATGTTCTCACTTGGTATAGCCAACATATCTCAGTCACCTTTCGACTAAAAAAGACATCTTTGCTTCATAGAGTACAGATGCACAGATTTCCTTTTTGTGGTGGATGTGTTGCTTATCTTATGGTAGTACGTTGTTTGTTCGGTGATCTTTTGTGTAGGCATTTGATGTAGTTGTCTGACGAGTATGAATCTGGTGTTTATGTCAAGTGTCAATCATATAAAATAGTTTTAGCTATATTTGCTTAATTGAGAAGGGTATGACACTTCCCAGAACATTGTTTTTTTTTTTCCACTGCTACATTTGATATAATAATTGGTTTGTCTTCCGCGTTTATTATCATTGGCCAATCACTCAAAAAGATGTGTGGCATTTTGTTGAATTGGCTGTTATGTTACCACATGTCTGAAATTTTTTCTTCTCAGTCTGATCAAGGTGGTTGTACCTATGATTGCGGTTAACCTAATAGCCAAGTAACATACAGCTCCTAAATGTTTTAAAGGTTTTCGTCTACGAAATCGTCTATTTTGCAGGAGAAGAAGGCATTGAAAGAAGAGAAACTCAAGCAAGAAGAGAAGTACATGTGGGCTATTGTGGATGGTGTTAAAGAGAAGGTTTGATTCAGTTTGACTTTAACTTTTAGCATTGTCTTGCTTTCGTTCATGGTATTTCAAGCGAAATGATTCTGTGTTATCGTTTAAAATTGTTCCCATGTGATTATAAGATTGTCTTACGCCGCCTTCTTTCTCTAAAGAAAAGGACTTATGTCTTCCTTTCCTGGGGGGTGATTCTTCTTTCTTTTTAAACATCATCTGCTGTTCTGGTTATTTCACCTTATGCCAGCAATTGCACAATTTCTTGGTTGGAGGCATGAAGCTACAAAACTTCATTTATGTTTCATTTTTTCTGATCTGGTGCTATTCCAATAATGATCTGGCTGTGACTGATGTTGGTGTGCTTTATTTCCTTTATGTGGTGTGTATAGTTAGAAAAGCACCTTTTCTTCATCTTTGAAATTTACTTTCCTCCAATTATAGGCTTAATTCTCTCATTAATATAGTTCTTTTTTAAATTGCATTCGAATGTAGTTTGCCGGTTTTTAAAGTAGTTTTTATGAATGCCTTAATGTATTTCCCTTTGAAGAACATTTCATTTTCAGTTTCTACTACTTTGTTAAGATTTTGGATAAGGCCTGATGTGTTTCTTGCTTGTTGATGTGAAAATATTGATTGTTCCAATTAATTTATACCTACTGCTTTTATGTGATATTTGGTTAGCATGGGATGACTACTGTAGGCAGGATTCCTCAGCTGGAAAGAGAATAAAATGCCTTCCCATTGTCATGTGTTGCTGAAGTACATGGATTTCCTTTAAGAAGGAAAAGAGGAGTGGAAAGACAAGCAAAGAGAGTCAGAATGTTCATTCCTTGAGTAAGAACAATGAACAGGGTTCATTGAATAGGATGAAAGGGCTTTCCCTAGAATGAGATACCCACTTTTTTACATTCCTACCTGAGGAATGAATTGAATGATGATTTTTTGAATGAGATACCACGTAAGAAATATCTCTTCTTTTATGTCTGTGTGGGGAAGAGGTGATAGACATATATATGGAATGGGAGACTTTTAGCTCTGGGTCTAGTGGAGCAAGTTCTGTTTGTTTCTATTTGTAAGTGATTTGTGTACCTTTGAGCTCATGGAGAGTTGGATGGAATTTGTTGCCATGTTGATACATGAAAATTTACAATAATAAAATGATAAAAAGATGTTGTGATCCATTGTTACATATTGTATTCTCATGTTTATGCCAATTGCTTCACAGTCTTTTTTTTCAGATGATTCTTCATTGCCCATTCTTGTGCTGTTTCATGTGCCATCAATACGTCACCTTTTTGGCATTATTTATTGTTTCCTAGTCCTATGATATTGAGCACCTAGCTTTATCTAAACTTTCAATCTTGAGCTTCTCCTTCCTTTCAGTTTGATGTGCTAATCTGATGTTCTCTTTTCGTTTTTGACCTCAGTAGGTTTCCACACCTAAAAGGCACATTTAAAGCGCGCTTAAGCCCTAAAGCAAAACTCAAAACGTGTTGAGCACTTTGTCTCGCTTTATGTGCGCTTCATTGTCATCATCAAGTTTTTAAGGCATACTTTTTCCTTGTCAATGAGTCTCTTCTGAAGAGGCGACACTAAACAATTGATATTCCACTTTAGCATAATTGTTTCTCAATTTCTTTGTTCATATATTTGTCATTCATGCTTATAACTATTAGTATTCGACTAAACATAAATATTTCTATTTATGCTTTCTTTGCGCCTTTTTTCATTGAAGCCCACCCTTTTATGTGCGCCTTGCGTTTTAAGCACCAATAGGCATTAGAGCTTTTTTACGCTTTTCGCTATTAATAACACTGTTATGTGCAGGTAGGGAACTTTCGGGTTGAGCCACCTGGATTGTTCCGTGGCCGTGGGGAGCATCCAAAGGCAAGTTAATCTTATATTTTTTGGGTTAAAATGGCAAAAACAATCTACTATGTGCAGAATAGTGTATGTCTTTTTGTTTCGGTACTTCAAGTTTCACTGTGGAATTGATGGTTGTTGCTTTGAATGGTACAGATGGGAAAGCTAAAGAGACGGATACGGCCAAATGATATCACAATAAATATCGGAAAGGGTGCTCCAATTCCGGAGTGCCCCATTCCTGGCGAAAGGTTCTTTTCATTCTCTCTCCTGTTATCCTTTTGGAAGAATAGTCTTATGTTTTGGAGGATGGTAAAGGAAATAAGAAATATGCTCTTTGCGCATATACAAGGAAAAAGAAAGATTTTCACCTTCATTTGCTTTCTTCGCCTCATTGGCTTGGCAGATGGAAGGAAGTAAGGCATGACAACACTGTAACATGGTTAGCTTTCTGGAATGACCCAATTAATCCAAGAGAATTCAAATATGTTTTCCTGGCTGCCAGTAGTTCCTTGAAAGGGCAAAGCGATAAGGAAAAGTACGAGAAAGCAAGGCGTTTGAAGGTACAATGAAGAAAATTGGCAGAGTATAACTGTAAAAATTGTGACCGACCGCATAAGGATGATTGGTGGCTATAACTGTCTCTTCGTTGCAGGATTACATTGAAGGCATTAGATCTGCATATACAAAAGATTTTACAAGTAAAGATCCTGTGAAGCGTCAGATTGCAGTTGCAACTTATCTTATTGATAAATTAGCTCTGAGGGCAGGGAATGAGAAGGTATCAGGATCAATAGCTTATTATTTTTTTTTTCCAGATATTTAACTTGGGGCAGCATAGATTTCAAAAAGAGTGAAATTCCAAACTGGTTGTGGATGCTGGTTTAGCTTACATCTCTTTCAGAAGCATTTCTAGTTGCACGAAAGCAGGAATTTATAGCAATATATGTTAAGCCTTCTCTTTCCAATTGACATAAGTTTACCAAGGGGTACTAGCAAACGCGCCACTAAAAGAAAATGCAAAGAAAAATTATTTAATCAGAGATCAATTTATCCAAAAAAGTGGAAGTTGAAAGATCAGTGTTCCAGTTTCTGATATTTATTCTAGAAAGGACCATGCTTTTGCCTGCAGAGGCATGGGACGATGCAAAGGTTGTGGAAGTGTTCTTAGTTATATTTCAATGTGATGCAGGATGATGATGAAGCTGATACAGTTGGTTGCTGTACTTTGAAAGTAGAGAATGTAGAGCCAGTACCTCCAAATATTTTGAAGGTATTTTGGTTTTATTATTTAACAAAAAGCTAAATTGGAAGAGCTCTAGGAAACATACTCCTCTACAGGTTCTTAGTTTCGTGCAATTAGTTGCAATGCATAGAATTGACTTTGCTTTCTTCAGTTTGATTTTCTTGGTAAAGATTCGATCAGGTACCAAAATGAGGTGGCTGTGTATGAACCTGTTTTTAAAGCTATTCAACAGTTCCGAAGTGGTTAGTAAATGCTGCTTTTGTGCTAAAATGCCTTTCTTTGATTACTTTTCTTCATGAATTACATGGTTACACTTGATTTCAGGTAAAAAGGGTGGTGACGATCTTTTTGACAAGCTTGATACGAGTAAGCTTAATGCTCATCTAAAGGAACTCATGCCAGGCCTCACAGCAAAAGTATTTCGTACATACAATGCATCTTTTACATTGGAGCAGCAAGTAAGTTGCTTTCTGAGACTAGAAGTTTTGTTTGCCTACATTTTTACCCGTGGCAAAAGCGCCCGCCACCCCTACACACTTGCACACGCACAAAAAAAGAAGTTACTATCTGTCAGCCGAAGCTAAGGTTTGTGAAGATTCATCATAATTTGACAAGTTTTGCCTTGGCTGTCAACGTACTGCAACTCTTCCCCTTCATTGGGTATGGGACCAGGAATCTGAGGCTGGGTTACCCCCTTTCCCTTATAAAGAGGGAAGATTGCAGTTCTATATTGGAACTGCTCCGCAGCTTGTTGAATAATACTTTACCTTTACTGATCAAAAACAGGGGGAAGGCTACTTTTTCCCCCATCTTGATCAGGTTGCACGAACGTTGTAATTGGTGGATGGATATGCTTGGGTTGCCTTATAAGTTTGGTCTGAGTTGGATAACTAAGATAAGGGGATTTACTCTTCCATTTATGTTCTCTTATATAAGTTTGATTGTTTAAAGTTAAAGTTGGATAGGGCACTAAGCTAAAGTTGCTTGTGCTTGGTTTAGAACTAACCACCTGCTTGGTTTTCTTTGAGAACTTGATGTACTTTGTGAAACTCTTTCTCTTCCTGCTTTTAGATATCTAGTCCCAATTTTCCGATGGAATGGCTGATAGATAAAGATGTTACTTAAAGAATTAAAATAGGATGATTGAAATAGAGAAGTTCCCAGAGTGGTGTGAGGAGTTCATAGAACTATTGTTAGATGGACAATGTTATGTGAGAGTGAATATTGGACTTGCTGCTAAGGTCAACCTATCTGCAACATGGGTTTGTATAGATGTGGATGAGGGTGTTAAATGGATATGTGGTCATGCAAGATTAGATAAAATTAAAAATGATTGCATGTGACGAAAGGTGCAAGTAGCACAAATAAACTATAAAGTGATAGTGTCGCTTGAGATGTTTTTGTCATGTCTCCTGATGTAGCTGCTTGTAGGTGTAAACGTATGATGATTGAAGATGCTAAAAAGGACAAGGTGGGTCTAGAATTGATTTGAAAGAAGTCTTGAAAAATCTACCACCTCTCAGAATCCGTGTAGACTTGGTGAATAGTGGGCATAATGTAAAGGAAAACAAGCCTGTATAGATGATACCACATAGTTTTTTGGTAAGTTCTAGTCATGTTGATACATTCTTAGGTCTGACATGTTTGGTAGGAATCTTTTAGTCTTTATTAAAATTGTATATACCAGTAAGAGTCTTTGTCTTGTTAAAAATGTACATGCCACTAAAAAAAATGTAAGAATTTCTTTTATATACTTCTTCTAGAGAGTTTCTAGTGCTAGAGGACCTACTTTTTCTAATATTGGATCGAGACTGATTGCATGTGACGGCATGAGCAGTGACGATTCACATAGCCAACCCCAACTAGCTTGGGATTTAGGTGCTGTTGTTTTGATGTGGCTGATTTTGAATAGTTTTAGATAGGTGTAGCAGAAATGGATGTTAACATAGATGTCCGATTTTATACAGAGACTATATAAATTAGAAATGAACACACTCAACAATCAGTATATAATGCATATATAGAGGGGATAAAATTAGAAATTTTCCTTGGAATTGGTCCAATGATATTCTATGTAGATCTTTAGCTGCACGTGTATCATGATAGTTGAAGGTGTTAAAAGGAGGTAGTCATAAAAATGACATGGAAGGCAGTTATATCAAAGACCCACAATATCTTGGAATTCATGCAGTGCAAAAAGATACAGCACAAAGAAGAAGAGAAATATATATACTCCCTTCATCCCATTTTATGTGGCACACTTTTGACTTGGCACGGTATTTAAGGGAAAAAAAGAAGACTTTGAAACTTGTGGTCTAAAGTAGTACTTGGATGTTTTTGTGGTTGTAAATGATTTCATTAAGGGGTAAAAGAGGAATTTTTAAGTAATTTTTTTTTAATTAAAGTAAGGTGACATACGTTTTGGTACGGACTAAAAAGGAAAGTGTGCCACATAAAATGGGATAGAGGGAGTAGGAAATACCAACTAGTTGCGGTTTAGGGCTTAGTCTTGTTGCTTTGCTCAATCCAATGTTTCTTCGAAGTCTTTTTAAAAAAATCATATCTGAGTCTTCTGTACGCAAGTAGAATATGTAGAGAACTTCTAGGGTTGGAGAACCATTTATTGTGTTGGAACCAGACAGGTCTAATTGGAGCGAAATTTATCATGAGGATTCATATAATTGGTCCAAACTAGGTTGGATTGGGACTTGGTTGTTGTTGTATGCCTTTCAGTAGTTTTTATCTTGATATATGGATGCTTAGTCTGGCTGGGAATATTTCCAGTTCGAGGCTAATAATAGATAATTTCACCTAGAAGTTGAAATTTTCTGGAGTAGTCATATTGTGGTCATTGCAAAATCCTACTAAATTCACTAATCAGAGCCCCATGATTAGAAAATCTGTTGACATTGGCATTTTAATAATATGTACAAATACTCTCCTGCTCGTCACAAATTAATGGATGGTGCAAATTGGTTTTGTACGTATTGGAGATATGTTCAAGTTCATTTTAAAATAGAGGCATTTGTTCAGTTTCGACTAGTGAGTTTGTGGGGGAAGACGTTTGTCTTCTGATTGTAGTTGAAGAAGTATGCACCTATCCATGCTTTTGTGACTGGAAGTGGAGATCCATTATGCCTTTTCATGGCCAATTCACAAAATTTTTGTTTCCTGTGCTGATTTACGTTGCTACTGCTGGCAGTTGAGTAAGCTCACAAAAGGTGGGGAGCTCGCTGAGAAAGTTGCGGTATATAATGTGGCAAATAAAGAGGTAAGACTTTAATGAAAAATAGTACTAGTTCCGATTTGCACGCTGGTTTAAAATTTCCGTTACTTGTTTATGTTTCTTGTTGCAGGTCGCAATAATTTGTAATCACCAGCGTAGTGTCTCAAAGTCGCACAGTGTACAAATTTTGAAGTTGAATGAGAAGATAGATGAGCTAAAGGTGATTAATTTTTTTGTTATCAGCGTTCATTCTCTGTAGTTCCATTTCTCTCTGATAAATTTCTACTTTCTATGATGTGAGTGGCTAGTTTTTTTTCCATCAAAATAGAAGTGGATTGTTTATTGATGTGATATTTTTCCTGCATTTGACTAGTAGCAGAAATTTTTGCACTTGCCTTAGATTGTGATTTGTCTTTTCATCAGGCCCTTGTGGAAGAATTCAAAGTAGATTTGGCTCGGGCCAAAAAAGGAAAGCCTCCAGTGAAAGGCGGTGATGGCAAGATGAAGAGGAATTTGACCCCTGAAGCGTACAATTGCTATCCTTAACTGGAAACTTTCTTCTATTCTTTGTTTTAGTTGCTGACGTATAAATGTGATGTTTGCAGATTACAGAAAAAGATAGATCAAACAAATGTGAAGATTGAGAACATAGAGAGGCAAATAGAAACCAAAGAAGAGTTGAAAACTGTGGCTTTGGGCACATCAAAAATCAACTATCTGGATCCTAGGATCACTGTGGCATGGTGTAAGCGCCATGAGGTTCCCATCGAAAAGGTAAATGCCTTTTCACAGTTGTGGGAAGTGTACTTCCATGAATTTCATCTCTTACTGCTAATTGACCTCGTGCATTGTGGTTTCCTTTTGATCCTTGCTTATCTATGCAGATGTTCAACAAGTCTCTTCTAGCAAAGTTTGCCTGGGCGATGGATGTTGAACCTTCCTTCACATTCTGAAGTTTTGGCGGCTGTTGTAGTGTAGGACATCTTTTCAAAGCCAGTCTCCCTTCTAATACCAATTGTTCCATTCCCCCTTCCCTCCCTTCTGGAAAAAAAGAGAATAGGAAAAAAGTTCTATCATTTTTTCAGTTAAAAAGAAGAAAAGAAAAGACATCTTCGATCGTTGTCTGACATTTTTTTTTTTTTTTGTATTTGTTTACTGGCTGGTCCCTGACGAATTCCTGTTGTAAAATTTAAGCAACTTCTGAATTTGTGGGGTAAGTTTTACCTAATTGCCTCTCTTTCAGATCTTGTTTCCGTTTGTTAATACTTCCAAGATTTAGCTTTAGATGTTCTAACTTGTTTAAAATTGATCCAAGTGCCATGTTCTTCAGGAAGGAACTTCAAGTTTTCTGGGTAAAGTACTTCATCCATGTCTAATGTTTCATTTAAGCATCATCAGTTAATTTCTGGTAAAAAAAGATTGTTTTGCACAAAGTCTACGAGCTGAAGGGCACTCATTTGCTGAAATTCCCAACTGTATTGGTTAGCTAAAGCTATCCCCATGAGCTCTTCACTTGAGTAATTGTAGTTGGATTGATTCTTGGAGATTTTGAATTGGATCTTATAGTTACAACAGTTCCCTTTCAGTAACAAAAGTTTCAACATGACAGCTTACAATCAACTAATCACTGTTTCATCAAATGTTATTGTTCCTTGGAATTTTTTTTGCTGTCAAGTTAGGTATAAAACAAGCACATTATGTTATTATTTCCATTGGTAGTCTTGAAGACAAAAAATAGGCAATAGAACTCGCATATGTTGGAGCTCGATATCTGTAGTAAGAAAAACTTAGAAATGTGAAGCCATGTATTGAGCAACTATCTCAAAAAGGAAACATTCCACTCCTTTGAGGGAGTATTTAGAGTGTCTGAAATTAAGTGAAGTTATAGAGAGAAAAATGACCAAAAATAGCCCTAGCCATTTGGTGTCTAATGCTAATGAATAGTCCATTTTAAAAAGTGACCAATCTGATGATAATTCAAACAAGTTTAGAGTATAGACAGTCCCTATTTTTGTTGTCAATACAAATGAAGACCCTCGATGTGTGCACACCACCTAAGTTATCAAACTAAATAGGAGTACCTTCTTGTATCATTCAATTCTAAATAAAAATCAGAACAAATCTCTAACCTAATTTGAAAGTGTCATGGATAAATGTCTTCTTGTATGCGACAGATTTGCATAGTTTGATCTTTGATCAGGAAAAGATTTTTATTGATAAAGAATTTTTTTACATAACTGGAACTATCCAAAAGAAATTTGAGAATCTAGGCTTTTATTATCACGTGGATTTTATTTATTTAAACAATAAAAGATATATGGCTTAGAACTAAATTAATCACTATTTAAAATATATTAAGGGGCGTTTGGCTTAATTTATTTTTAAGTAATTTTCACACCTCAAGAGTGATTTAAAAAAAAATTAAAATTGATTTAAAAAAAATTAAAATTACCTACTTATAATTTTTAATCATTGAACTGCTACAAGATCAATAATTTCATAATCTTGGTTTTCATAAAATGTCTCTTTCCATCATAAGATAATAGTTCTGATCCCGACGGATTAATTTTTTTTTCCGATATACGAAATGGAAAATTTCACTAAGTTGATTCTTAAGAAATGTTAGAATCAAACCATTTCTCCTTATTTCAATAGAAAAAATATGAAAAATGATATTTTCAATAACATTGAAGATGTTAGGATGCATTGAAGTAGAGGAGTTGCACATTTTGTCTTTAAATCTTTGGGTGGATAAAATAGACTGTTTGTTTGAGCCACAGCATGGACAGAGAAAGATCTATCTGAATCGTCGATCTGTCATTAATGCTAAAAGCTTTCCAAATCTTCAATCGGTGAAGCATACTAAATACAATTTTGCTTCTAACTCATTGGAATATGTCTAATCCAGTGAATCATAATATGATGCATGGTTCACTGATTCTTTTCTAGACACATGAAGTTATCACTTTAGTAGTAGCTTGGCTGAAGATTCACCTGATTCTCTCATGATATCAAGGCAATATTGTCAAAGGTGCACTTAAGGCATGGTAACATCTAGAGTTATGCACAATACAAACTAGGACTTTGGATTGCTTAGTTGTCGTTTTAGGGAAGACACGAGGATGCTAGGAAGTGCAGTTCCACAAATTTTATTGACCAGCAGTTTTATAAAAAATTAGGTGAATCTGTGTGGCTCTTGGCTCCATATCGAAGAGGGAAACACTTAAATATAAATATAACAGAAAAATGACATCTTAATGTAGGAAGCAGGAACCATTATGTAAAAAATTACGGGGGTTTACAGATCTCTTGTACTACCATTGATCGACAAAGTGGAACGGCCAGAAAAAGAATTTAAGTTGGAAAACCGTATGATATGTGGTAACTATCTTGTACGGTTCAGGGAGTAATCGGTGTACTCCGACTAGTGCAGGGAATCTTTAGCTCTATTGAACATACAGGGAATTGGAGGTAGCATTCTACCGATGTCAAGTCATGGAATGGTTTCTTCATTCCCTGTTTCTCTGTGTTGGTGCTCTATATAACCGACATAAGACTCGACTTAGATATTACGAAGGTTCAGTGAGAACCATGCCGAATTTCTCTTTCATTTTCTTCTCTTCCGCTTTGACCAATATAAGTTCACCTGGTACTAGCAGCTTTCTAGACAAAACAAAATATTGCGGATGAACACAGTATTATTAAGAAATACTGTTTCAAAACGAAGTTATTACTAAGGGATAGGAAATTAGAATTTAGTTTAAGAAACACTACAACAACAATATCAACAATAACAATAACAACTATACTTCAAGCAAGTTGGGGTTGGCTTGGCTATAGGAATCCATATTGTCCATGTCGACCCATTGAAGCTCATCTCAGTCCAGAAGTTTAAAGTACATCTTTCTTCTGCATTAAGATGACTTTGAACTTGATTAATTTTTGCTTCTTAGTATTTTATGTAATAACAATTTTTTCAAATATTTATTAATTAAATCATTTTTTTAATTTTCATAATTTCTTGCTTAATATTTTTTCCTTAAAATTCTTTCTTCATTATATTCGTTTCTTCTCTAAAGCATCTGTCTCATCTTTTTTTTTTTTTTTCCCTAAAAGCTCCAGCATGCCTGTAGCATCTAACAGTCAAAACTTAATCAGCATAACCCATAACATGAATGAGAGAGAGCAGATGATGTATACTGAAGCGAATCTAGGATTTCTCAAACATGAGTGCACCACTATAAAAAATTGTATAAAACCTCTAGCTAAATAACTCAACATTTAACCAAGTGCACCATTTAGCCTTCTTGTAGCATGGGTGCCACTTGATAATATTTCATAGAGACCCTGGGTTCACGTGCTTCTTTTTTAACCCTTAAAAAAGCTCCTGGATGTATACCAAGTGAGCAATGTCTGACATGAGCTTATGAGCTATTGGCTTAGTTGGA
>JBDJHY010000102.1:13251181-13262001 GCA_039654485.1 Withania somnifera | reverse complement strand
TTATTATTATCATCATCATCATCATCATCATCATCATCATCATCATCATCATCATCTTCATAACTAAACTCGTCAAGATTAATATTAATATTCCCTTCTAATTCATTATCCTCTTATATTCCGTAATTTTCTTGGAACTCCGCATAATTAAAATCATTGGCACCCATATCCCCACCATATTCATACACTTGTTCGAGTTCACTAGCAATACTAGGTAGAGCGACATGCATACGATTAAAATTTTACTAGTACCGGAACCTCTAGCAAAAGCGGAACTTGTATTTTTATTACTCAGACTACTTCCGGGATACAAATTTTTAACACTTTTACCCATTGTTCTTTGTCTATTCATATTAAAAATTATAATAGTAAAATTAAAAGCATACAAATAATATAATTATAAATAATGAATAAATTTAAAAACTCATAATATTAAAGTAAGAGATGAAATGATTATACCAAATTGCCGTTATCAATTGAATACTTGAAAGTTGAAAACTTCCACTTGATCAGTTGATATTGCTGAATAATAAATTAAGAAATTAATTATGAACAACTAGAACACTTTTTAGAAGAAATATTGAGAGAGACCGATAGATATTGAGAGAATTATTTTGAAAAATAAAAATGAAAAATCTAAAATGATAAAAAGTTTGGAATATATTTTTTAAATAAAATGTGAAATTTAGCCGTTTTGGACCGTTTGGCAATGGTCCAAATAGCCCCTAATAGTATGTTCTTAGAAACATATAAATTTTTTCTAGAAAAAGGGATCAATCCGGTCCGATCCATTTTGACCAAACTGAATAGGACTAAGGACCGAATCGAACAGCCCAATACAGTATCGGGCTATCTAGTTTGATCAAAATGGGCCAAGTTTTCCGGTCACCCTTAGAAGAAGGGAGTTAGGTAAGAAGGATTAATTATATGATTTAGGAGCTATTAAAATACAATAAGCATAATTTCATCATGTTATACATCAAGGACAAAATAAAATGAAAAGCCTATACATTAAGGATCATTTTTATATCACAAACCAAAATGACGGGATTACCCCGTTGAAATCTGAAAATTTCTGAAGTGCAATCCGGTCACATATTGATCCACCTCAATCCCTCCAGCTTCTTCAAGTTCAACTTGTCTCTCTCTCCATACTGTAATTTCTTTTCGTGTATATCTCAATCAATTTCTGCACTATACATCTGCTTCATATTATGTGCTTAAATTCAAATTGCTTTTTCATTTTCGAATTAAGTGAATATTCAACTTTTTTTGTTTTTTTGAACTACAAAATCCAACATTGTTTTTTGGTAATGCAGAGAATAAGAGCCATTTTGAGAGATCCATACCAAAATGGGGTTCCTGGTGACAACTCTAATTTTTGTTGCAATTGGGGTTATTGCATCTTTGTGCGCCGGAATCTGCTGCAATAGAGGCCCTTCTACTAATCTGTATGTGCTTTTCCCATTTAGATTTCTATAGGATGTGGATACTTGCCTTCTCTTTTGTTGTCGTAGTATTCTGTTGATTTTGTTACTATTTGCTTATTCTTCTACGTTCATTACTATCTATTGTTTTTGTTACTATATTTTGATCCCTGGGAGCATTCTAGTAACCGGTAAAGTTGATGGCATGTGATGAGAAGGTACTGGTTTAAAAGGTGAAAATAACCTTTTTCAGAAATGCAGGGTAAGACCGTGTAATTAACCCCTGCGGTATGGTCCTTAATTGGACCCCTCGCATCGAGGGAGCTTTAGTTCATCGGGCTTCCCTCTTTTGTTGATTCTTGTACTTCTATTATTATCTGTTGATTTTATAACTATTTGTTGATTCTTGTACTTTCATTACTATCAGTTGATTCTTGCACTTTCCTTACTATTTGTTGATTCCTGTACTTCCATTATTATCTGTTGTTTTTATCACCATCTGTTGATTCCATCAGGCTTCCCTCTTTTGTTGATTCTTGTACTTCTATTATTATGTGTTCATTTTATAACTATTTTTTGATTCTTGTAATTTCATTACTATCTGTTGATTCTTGCACTTTCCTTACTATTTGTTGATCCCTCTGTTGTTTTTATTACCATCTGTTGATTCCAGTACTTCTATTATTACTGATGTTTTTTCTCTTGAGATAAGGGTCTATCGGGCACAACCTCATTATATTTGTGGTAGGGTAAGGTCTGCATACACTCAACTCTTTCCAGACCCCACTTTGAGGGACTACACTAGTTATGTTGTTAGATTCATTTACTTAGAACTACTCATAACAGATCTTCAGATTTTGTTCCCTACTTTTAGTTTTGTATGTGTATCTGTAATGGTTGAGCTAATGCTCTTTGGTTGCCTATCAATTTGTTTGTTTACCAATTTATATTGCCTTCTTGAACTGCTAAATCCTAAGTCTAGATTAATGATATTTTGTCTTCCTTCTTGCCCGTTATTTCCTATTTCTATATGCTTTGATATGTTTTGTTTGAGCCGAGGGTCTATTAGAAACAACTTCTCTAACTTACAAGATAGGACAAGATAGGGTAAAGTCTGCCTACGCTCTACCCACCTCACACCTAGTTTTTCCTTCTTCATCAATGGCTTGGGATATTTTGAGATGGACTTGTTTGTTAATAATATTGTGGAAGTATTTGAACATTTTTCTCTCTCCTAGTGTGATCGACTGTATTTTATGATGCAGGTTACACCTAACATTGATTATCACGGCGACCGTGTGCTGTTGGATGATGTAAGTGTATATATGGTTGAAATTTCTGTTTCAGCTGCGAAACAAGATAAGGAGTAGATAAAGCATTGTTCCATGAAATTCTTTTACTTGAAGATGTTTGGATGCATTTAAGTAGAGTATGGAATTTCACCTTTTGTCCTTTAAAGCTAGGGTGGATAAAACAGACTGTTTGTTAGAGCCATTAGCCATAGCATGGACAGGAAAAAGTCTATCTGAACCATGTATCGGGCCTTAATGCGAAAAGCTTTCCAAATCTAGCAATCAGCGAAGCATGTCAAAGACAATTTGTTTCTAACTCATTGGAATATGTCTAATCCAATGAATCATAATATGATGCATGGTTAACTTATCTTTGCTTCTGCATTAAGATGGCTTTGAACTCGACTAGTGGTTGCTGCTTGATATTTTACATAATGACAATTTTCAATTATCTATCAATAAAATCTTTGTTATATTATTATTGTTATTATTCTAGCTTAATATGTTTCCTTTAGGATTCTTTGTTCATTATACGTTTATCTTCACTAAAGTATGCATTTTTTTCTTCCTAAAAGCTCCAGCAGACCTGTAACAACCAGCAGTTAAAACTTACAGTGTAACCCAAACATCAGTGACAGAGAGTGGATGATGTATACCAAGTGAACAATGTCCAACTTGAGCTTATGACCTAAGACTCGGTTAGAAGAGAATTAATAGATACCTTGATTATATTTTCTTGTCAAAGAAGAGACACTGTGAAATAGAGATGGAGAATGTAAATTTCAGAACTGGTGTATAATTTCCCATGGATTAATTTATTGCAAAGTAAGACTACGTGAAGCAGTAAAAAAGAGCAATAACACCTTTCTCAAGGTAAAAAATGATTTTGCTTAGCAATGTGCTGTAATAACTTAAGGACAGTAGACACAGTAAAGTGGGGGAGATGATCTGCTTGTTACCTAATAGGTCACAAGGTTTTTGAAGTGCAACCCTGCACCAAATTGAATTAGCAACTTAAATATATGAAATTACTCATTAGAGTTATCAGTTTCAAAAAAATAAATATGAAATTACTGATTCAACTTCTATGGCATGAAATACTCCACAAGATTTCTGGTAGACTCAAAGAAAATTACTTGAACATTTACTTCCAATTTGGAAAAGGCCGAATCGATTTAACTGCAAACATAAAAAAATGCCTCTACCCTAATTTATGACGTACTATGACTTCTATGGTCGAATTTCTGAGATATGATGAGGGTGTTTAATACATTGTGAAATAATTACCTTAGACAGGGTTTTTAATCTACTCTCTAAATATGCAAAGCGAGTGGCATAAGTTTGAATTAGCAGTTTTGGAAAGAAAAAAGAAAAAAAAGAAAAAAGTTTGTTTAGCAGTTGTCCCCAAGGGGATGGCTGGATGGTAGAGGTATAACTGTACAATCTCAGTTGGAACACTCAGCTTGAGTCAAACTTGTTAGCCATGGTGGCAGGTTTACCCAACACGTACTTGTAGTTTGTAACAGGTTGCAGAGGTGAATTAGTCAAGGTGTGTGCAAACTGGCTTGGACACCATCATCATAAGGAAAAAGTTCGATTAGAATCTTAAGAAACTGAAATTAAATATTTTAGTTCTCATATGATCCTAAAACCTGTAAAATACAATTTGAAGCTCTGATCTCTCTTCCCTTGATAGTTGCCTCAGGAAGGAAGAGTGGAATGCAAATAGTGTGATTAGAATAGCAAATCCCATCTAATGAGTGGCTTGTGAACCAGATATATAAGTGAATTGCTAAAAATGTTGTTTTGACTTTTGTCTCACTTTCCACCACTGCTTTTAAGTTGTTCAATCTCTTTTAGGTTTGAATATTCTAAATTACTTGAATCCAACTTCTTTATCTTCTTGCTTCTCTTCTATAGTTTTTCTAAAATGCTGTGTCGAATCTAAATTTATGCCGTAGTGATTTCCTTTCGCGAATACGGTAGCTTCATCTTGTGAATTCTTGCCAAAGGAATCCGAAGATTACTACTTTTGGCAAATATTAAGGCCTTCACTTGTATTGGTAAAAAACACTGTCCATCTATCAATACGTTCTGTTAGTCTTTCTCAAGGAAACCCTCTCGAATGATTTGGTGATCTTGTAGTTAGGTGTCTTTCTATGTTAGCAGCCAGGTACATAATATGATAGTTTTCATGAATCTTGAAGATAACTAGGAGTCATTATTCTTTAGGAAGCCACTTTGTCATGTCATTTGGCATAGTTATTAGTCTATTGCGAACTGCTTTGGTGTTTCTCTTCGCAGTGAGTTGTATCTTAGTACACAGTCTGACGAGATAAAAAATAATGGTTGTGTTATGAAACTTCTGAAGGTTAGACTATAGAAGAATGGATAAATAATTGAGATTTTGATTCTGTCGAAGGACTCTGGTTAGTGCCTGAACAGCCAAGAAAAGAATGAACATGTATTAGTCTAGAAATCCCAACTATAACTTTTCAAACTCCTAAGTGCAGCATCCGGTCAGGCAATTGGTTTTAACAGTGTTGTAATCATGACACCTCCAAATTTGGTCAACTCCTTGAGGATATTATGTTGCCTTTTTAAAAAAAATATGATATATGATCTTGAGGATATTCTGTCCAACTTGTGACTGGTCATCTGTTATCCGGTCAGGGAAGGCAGCAAATTTACTCGAAAGGACTGTCTTAAATTTTCCCAGTTGTTGAGGTTATTTACACGTGCATACAAACATACCTATCTGATTTATATATCGGTGCTTGAATGAAATACTTATTTTTGTTTATCAAACACATGAATATTTCCTTTCTTTTCTTTTCTCTTAAATAGGTGGGCGATTGTGTATCTTGCACAGCTGAAACCACTCATCGTTCCAGTTTTGAGTGAAGGAGAGTGAGTACATTGGGCATGGAATTTTGGAGGGTGTTCATAGTTAATGGAGAATGCTGAACCCTAAGTATTCGTCTCTCAGGCTCTGTAAACTTTTCATGTGCTGCGAATTTCAAAATTTGATTTGTATAGTGTTCACCTCTTATAAAATGGTTCTTTACGAACCACCATTATAATATCCTCAGCCAATTCTGGGCTGAAGGTGGAGGATTGTATGTATTTTGGATTGGAGTCTGAGTTGGATCAAGGATGATAAATAATTAAATGGCTGTATGTTCTTGCATTGTTTTTATGAATTATACATTTGTCATCATAATGCAATTAGTCATGAAAATTAGTCTTACTTATGGATAATCGAGGTTTTACGATAGCACTTCAATAGCTGAGGATTTGGTATAATGGTTTTCAGAACATATTTTCTTGTCAACTAATTACTGTCCTGTAGCAAATGAAACATTCTTTTCTGCTAATTTTATCAAAGTAGTTATAATTTCACTAGAATGATGTTAAAATAATAGTGTCTAAGTATTCACTATCACCAGTTGGTCTATTTTTATCCCAAAAGAGTTGGCACTAATGTAACAACAATGATCTTCACCAACCGTGCTGCAGTGGTAGGATTGCTCCACTCTTAATCAGAGGTTTCGAGTTCGAGTCCTGAGAATGAAAAAAATCCTAGTGAGAACGTCACTCCCTTGATGGATTCTGCAGTGCGCGGTCTAAATTTAGTTGGGAGCACACCAGTTGGGATATCTAAAAAAAAAAAAAACAACGATCTTCAGTTCATCATGTGAACTTTTTTTGGTTAGAGCGTGTAGAAAATTGTCTCTTTTTTATTTTTTCTCTTGTTTTATGTTTTAAGTATTTTATTTGATCTATATATCAAGATTTTATGAAGCTAGACCAGCAATAGAAATGAGTCTCTTGGCAATATATATGCATGCATATAGCCATGTGGGACTTTCAAGACCTGATCAAGGGATTTTCCCTTTTTACTTTTGGTATACAGGGCTTTTTTTTTGTTCTCCTTTGTAAATCAATCGAAAAGAGACCAGAACCACGTGAAAAAAAGTTTCATAAGCAAACATTACTGTGGAAATCAAGGGAGGCTGCCGTTTTAGAAAAGATACAATAGTTTTCAATTCCACTGAGCTTAGGGGTCAATTACGGGGCGTAACCGGTCGATCAACTCATTTTGGGGTTACCTGTCGATCAACTTTAGGTTGGTCGCTCCTTCGAAGAAAGAATGACTTTAGAAGAACTTAGCTGGGCTTTTCCTTTGTTGTAAATAAGAATAAGTAAAGCCCAAGGATTGAAAGTGTAATTCGCAGGTTCCTATGATCTCAAGCCTTGCTTTCTGGTGAAGTTTCAGTATAGAGGTTAAGAGTTAGAGTCGCAGTGACCAGGTGCGGGCTACTGTTTACCAAAAATACAAGTCTCCGCAAAGTCGTAAGACCATGTATGGGGGTTGACGCATGTCTAGTACCGAAAAGTTAAGGAAGTTGGTGATCTGATGACAAGGGAGCCGGTGACCAAAGCCCTGGTGAACGACGACCGCAACTATAACGGTCCTAAGGTGGAGAAATTCCTTGTCAGGTAACTTCTAATCTGCACGAAAGGCGTAGCGATTTGGGCACTGTCTCGGAGAGAGGCTCGGTGAAATAAACATCTCTGTCAAGATGCGGACTACCTGCACCTGGAAAGAAAGACCTTATGAAGCTTCACTATTCCCTGGGATTGGGTTTGGGCCTTTCCTGGCGCAGCTTAGGTGGAAATCGAAGAAGCCTTCTTTTGGGGGGGTCTAGCCGTCAGTGAGATATCACTCTGGAAGGGCGAGAATTCTAACCTTGTGTCAGGATCTAGGGGCCAAGGGACAGTTTCAGGTAGACAATTTCTATGGGGCATAACCCTCCCAAAAGGTAACAGAGGCGTGCAAAGGATTCTTGGGTCGGACGGAGATTGGCCCGTGGGAAAATAATCCCACAAAGAAAAAACTTATATAGTATGAAATAACATAAAAACTTTATTTTAAGAAAAAAACAAAAAATATGAATCCTATATCTATATAATATAGAAAGAAGAAAAGAGAGAAAGAAAGATTCTTTCCTTTATCTTATGTTTATCTCATGTAGTAGTTATCTTTTTCAATTGGGCGAGATGACTGAGTGGACTAAAGCGGCGGATATCCATTGTACAAGTTAATCGTACCGAGGATTCGAATCCCTCTCTTTCCGTTGATGACTTGATTTTTTTTATATTTCAAAATCCTTTGTTCTTTTTCTTAATTGAATGTGTGGAATAGACCAAATCCTAAAAAAACTCGATGACTATTCATAGCTATTACCTTGACACTAAAGAAGAGTTCGACTCAATGCTTTATTTCGGTCCTAGTTGAGCTTGATTCGACATTAGAAGTATATTGATTTTTTCCCAATAACCTTGAACCCCTTTCATATGATGGGAGTTGCCGGGTGTACTAGGCGCTCCTTTGCTATGCACTATTCATGGTGGTACCGTGGAAAATACTTTATTCGAAGAAGATGATGGTGCATTACCCCAATTATTCCATAGCCTCTTAGATTGCCTTGCCTGACTTTGAGCTCTTTGCTTCGTGCCTTACTTCTTCTTTAACGAGAACTCTAAGATGAGGGAGTTAGAAGTTAGATTTGAAGCTGGATTTTCCCTATATGACATTTCTTTAAAGTCTGCTTCGACATTTATTATGGCTATAAAGAATAACTCGGTCCCTTGCTTCCATTAGTCAGGCACACCGACAGAGTAGAGTCTCGGTATCGGGAAATCAATAGTATAGGTCTTCCTTGTCATATGACAGTATACTCAAGATAAAGAGTCAGAGAGGGGGGCGGTATCCTAGACAATGATCTACCTATAGTAAGGTGGAAGGAGTCCGATCGCTTTCTTGTTTCACCTGTATGAGATTGCTTTCTGTGCGAGTACGAATCGACATAGATAGGTCTTAAGTAGAATAATTTTTTAAATGTATTACCGCATCCTCAAGGGTTAGTCCCACTTTTTACAGGTCAATGGAATCTTTATAGTCAAAAGTTCGATTCAAGTAGTGATTTATTAGGTACCACCTAAAGGGCGGGAACTGCCATTCTAACTCTTCTCGAGGATTTCATCCACAAACGCAAGTTTAAGTCTGACTGATATTTCCTATCTATTTAGCTATTACATTTATTTTTCTCATTGATGGTCATACGTATAGAACCAATTTCGGGATTGGGCATAGTATGAAAGATCTTTTAGATGCATATATTCCTTCAGGGGGCTGATTGGGTACGCCAACTAACGGTGTCATCGATCCTAAAGACAGAAGCTGGCCTATCCAATCAATTAACCTACCTCCTGCGAATGCCGAAATTGGATTTGTGTTCCGTTCTGGAGATATAGCATCAAGATATATTCTATAAAGGGAAAGGTGAACTGCTTAGCAAAGAAAAAGGGTGGAATGGGGAGTTTGGTTTGAGTGTTCATCTATCGGGTGGATCTATATGGTTCGGGGTAGTGAGACGAGGTGTAGCGCAGTCTGGTCAGCGTATCTGTTTTGGGTACAGAGGGCCATAGGTTCTATTCCTTTCACCTTGATATGGATACCGTAGCCTTCTCTGCGGTCAGACAGTAAGTCAAAGAAAGGATGTGATATGGTTCCGAAGGATGAACTAGATATGGAAAGTTCCAATAACATTTCATTCTTGAACAAAAATCTATTTTTTTAATGTTTTTCATCTATTCCATGACCGGAATAGGGGAAGATACACGTTACACTATGATTTTGAATCAGAAGAGAGATTTCAAGAAAGGGCTTCCTTTCAGATTATGTTGTTACAGACCAGAGTGTTCTAACTGGGCCGGGGAGACAAATAACTAATCTAATAAGTACATCTATGATCGGGAAATAGCACAGATAAGATCAGAATGAATGTACGAAGGACATGGTTCTGGTTCTCTTTTGACATGATCCTTCAATCAAAGAAGAATCCATGCCCAGCGCTAGTGCCAGCGCATAGTCAGAGTCTTCCCTGCGTCCTGAGTACCAAAAACTTATTACCTGGAATCCTTTTTTTTAGAATGAGTTGAAGGCATAGGCATTATTGGAGAAAATGAGGAATTAAATTGGGGTTTATCGGGACAAATGTTACGAGCTTCCGGAATAGAATGATATCTTCGTAAAATTGATCATTATGAGTCTTATGAAGAATTTGATTGGCAGGGTCAATGGCAACGAGAAGGGTACGAATCAGTAAAATGACAAAATCCATTAAGATTATTCAACAGGCTCTGGAAGGAATTTCAGGAGGGCCTTACAAAAATTTAGAAATTCGTCATTGGCAGATTAAAGATCTTGGATGAAATGACTTTAAATATCAATTTGTTAGTAAAAAGACTTCTCTAACTTTTGAATTATCGAAATAAGAACTTTATGTGAGAGCTGAAGCCCTTAAAGGAGAATTGAGAATTTTTCTTATAGGAGATCAGAGCTTTTTTTCTTGGAGATGAAAAATTGGTCCACCAGGTTTTATCAATTTGCAAATTCTTCCTTAGTTATTTAGAAGAATGAAATTTGCTAATATTATGACAATACTAGGTAGCATAGATATCATTATACGAGAAGTTGATTGTTGAAATTATAATTTATACAACATATATAGAGACTATCAATTCTTTTTCCAAATTGGAATCCTTAAAAAAGAAGTCGATGGGATACTTGTCCTTATTTTGACTCTTGTATTAGGAATCACAGTAGGTGTACTAGTAATTATTTGGTTAGAAAGAGAAATGAAATATCTGTAGGAATACAACAACGTATTTGAGCTAAATATGTCGACAGTTTTGTAATTCTTCAAGCTCTAGTAGATGGGACAAAACTAATTTTGAAAAAGAACATTATTTCATATACAAGAGATAATTGTTTATTCAGTATCGGACCATCCATATAAATAATATCTATCTTTCTAAGTTAATCAGTGATTCTACTCGATCTTAGTATTGGTATATTTTATGGATTGCCGTTTCAAGTATTGCTCCCGTTGGACTTCTTATGCTGGGATATAGATCAAATAATAAATATTTTTTAGGTAGTCAACGGGAAACTGTGTCACGACCCAATTTCTCGGATCATGATGGCACCTACTATACCACCAGTAGGAGAACCAAACCCCGTAGTCCGTAG
>JBDJHY010000102.1:13216765-13234202 GCA_039654485.1 Withania somnifera | reverse complement strand
TTAAATAACTTTCCTAACATGATGGATCTAGTTTTTGTTGGACATGTTAACACCCACATGTTACCCATTCAGATCAGCAAGATTTGTGCAATGGCTATTATTGGGTGTGTCGCATGCAGTGAATTATTGCACCATCATATGTGGTTAAGAATCTATAATCCAGCGTTTTAAATGACTTGTACTTTCTTGTCAAGTAGTTGAAATAAATATTTGTTACAGTTATCCCAATCCCAGATCAGTTATCAAGAGGGGGAACTACATTGTACGTAAGGGGGTTATGGGCAGGGGCGGAACTACGTACAGCTGAGTAATATTTTTTGGCTTCTTTGTATGTGAAATTCTCAGTCCCCCACTGATTATGAGCATCTATTAATTTCGGGCGCGCGCGGGGGAGGGAATGCGTATATATGGTAAACAGGGTCTATTTCATTGCGTAGGAATCCCCAAGCACAAATGCTATTTGCTGGCATTTTCCCGGCGTGTGTTTTGTTATGTAGTATATTCGAATTCTTGCGCCCACAATTGGTGTACCTTTAGGTTTTTGAGTTGAACAAATTCTATGATTAAAAATGTTCTAAAGTAACAAAAAAGTTCTAGAATCAGTGACAAGTTTGATTTGAACTTAGAAACCTTTATGTCAAATATAAAGCCCTTTAGTAATAGCACCTACGACATTTTTATAAATTTTAATGCCACTTTAGTTCATTTATAGTTTTCTATATACACACATGCATAGGATTCTGACTTAGGCGTGCAGTTGTGTCATTGCGCACCAAATTTTATAACTAATAATTGATATTATTGTGTTAAAGATATTGGTGTCCCACATTATTAACTGCTGTGAATTGGGTGTAATTCTAGCCATTACCTCTCATGGTTTTACATTATGAAAAAACAAAAACTTACTAACAACAAATTATTAATTTAGTCAAGAGTCGCCCATTAAATACAGTTAAATATATTGTTGTTGTATTTAGTCAAGAGTCAAGAAAATTAGTAAAATAATTAGTAGTTAAAATATGCATATATTACTAGCATATCTGATTCACTAGTAAATACAGAAACGTAGAAGACTTTATTGGAATATATAAGGAGCTCTTGCGTAACATCAATGAACCAATGCAACATTTTCTCTTTTGGTATTTTTTTCTTTTTTTTTTTTTTTTACAGCACAAAATCTTCCCATCATGAACAGAGGATTATAATGGATCGAATACAAGTTTACCTTTGCTTATTTTCTTTCCATACCAACATGATGCTTTCATCAACCGCTTTTTAACATACTTGTAGTGATAATTGCTCTATATGGGTCTACTAAAAATTATATCAAAAGCTCAACAGAAACTGATTTTGCCACATCTACATTGGAAAGATTCAGTTATCTATATTATAGAAGCAGTATACGTATAAATACATGTCTGGATCAATCTTTAATATACTACCATAAACACTAAATTTTCATGTTGGCACTAACTTGCATAATGGAAAAAAAAGTGCCCCTGGTGACAAGCTGGCAGTACAATATAGCAAATGAGCGAAATTGACAACAATTCAAAAGCCAACTCTGATGACAGTATCTGATAATTTACAAGAATTAACTACCTATTTAGCATTACAATAGAAGGGATCCACAAGCAGCATGTTCGTTTGAGTTAGGCTACAGATTTAAGGAGAGGATTATTGTGAGTTCCAGAGATGTATATTGAGATCATCCAAGCCGAGACAACCTTGTATCCATAATCCATGTTCATTTGCAAGATGCAACAAGCAAATAAAGCATAAATGAGGAGATATAGCATCAATAGATGCTGATGCCCTGCATTCATTTGGAAAAGCAGCCAAGATGTGCTTGAAAGATACACCTTCCTGCACATTATGATGAGAATGAATCAGGTTATAGATGTCTGATAACCCAGCTAAAAAGTAAATGAGTAAAGCCCCAACAATTAGAAAGTCATGCTGATTAATGATGAGAGCACAACCCTGTAGGAACTGCTTTAGAAAAGGACTCTTGAACCACATCGATTAAATAAAGTTTGGCTAAAGAAAGTGTTATAATGTCAGAAAAGTAGTTCATTTATAATCGCATTGCTTCGACACATTCCCACCCTTTGGATCCTGGGGTGAATCAGCAAGCTTAATTTACAGAACATAAAAGTATCCTGTGCCAACAGACTTGATTTCCTAGTCAGCTATCGAGAAAATTTACATTAAGTTTGTTATCTACAAATTTCCTTCTCAACTAATTAGTTAATCTGCTATATTGGTAGGAGATGTAGAGCAAGGGCAGAGTACTACACACAATTAGGAGCTTGGAATAAAGGGAGATTCCGGTGGTGTTTTATGCAAAATGCAGAACAACTCCCCCCATTCCAATTGAATCTACATGTTGAGTTGACATGCATTTCTAACTATGAGCTGAAAATGCATATCCCTAGATTTAAAAGAGATACATAGACTACAGTTTATACTAATAAATGAAGAAATTACGTGCAAAATATTATT
Organism: Withania somnifera; assembly: GCA_039654485.1. NCBI lineage: Eukaryota > Viridiplantae > Streptophyta > Magnoliopsida > Solanales > Solanaceae > Withania > Withania somnifera. The sequence continues at coordinate 13,231,697 of JBDJHY010000102.1, read as the reverse complement.
TTATTCCCATTTACTGCCTCCGCCAATATCATTTATTTTTTTGTTTCGGGCATCACTAAATGTTTGGCAAAATTTATTGTTCATTTTAAATACAACATCCATTAGTTCCAAGAATTCAAATTTATTTGACCAATCAAAATTTAAACCTGAACTGACTTTCTTAATATTGCTTTATACACCCCTATTTTTCTCAAATGAATACAAGTCAAACTAACATTTGATGTTTAGCATCCGACAGATTGCTGTCATATTAAATGTAATCGCTTAGCTTTACATAGCCAACTAAGATAAATGAATATCTACTTGTCACATATATTATACTACAGAAAGGGAAAATAAAAGAATCAAATATGCATCTCATTACAACTTTTTTCATTTGCTACTATTTAAGAAGAGAAAAAACGTGAAACATTTGACCTTTATGAATACCAGGTAAACACTAAGTAGGCATTTCGATATGACTAGGTTGAGATTATAAAAGGAGTAGTATTTGAAGTTTAAGTTGAAAAAAATGTATTTGAAAGTTAGAAGTTGAGTTTGGACATGAAAACAAAGTTAAAATTTTGTGAGTTAAAACTTGAAAAACTCCTAAAATCTGTATTTCAAACTTCAACCTAAAGTTGAAATAGTGGACCACTTTGATAAACAAACAGTTGTTTCAAATAATGTTTAAGTAAAAAAAAAAGGATAGTCTGGTGTACTATGTGCGGGGTTTGGAGAAGGGCCAAACTAAAATGGTCTATTTTATGCAGACTCACCTTCTTCATCTCCAAGTATTTTTTTAAAATTTGGAACAAAAATCTTTGGCCAAAAAAACAAACTTCTCATTTGATGTGGCCACATCATGAGCATGGTGATAAGAATCAATTGTAAATTATGTTGTATATTACTGGATATTCTACATGGGAAAATGCATAAATCCATTCCCATACAGGACAAAATCATGGATCATTTCTATGTTAACAAGAACATACTGCCAGTGAAGTAAGAAGTTTGAACTTACCTCAACTGATGTTTGATTCAATTGGTCCCATAGTGTTTCCTTAAGCGCTTGAACATCTACTTGTTTGGATGTTTTGTCATATTGGACTTCAATCTTGTTTACCTGTTTATTCAGACAAGGTAAACTAGAGGTTTCAGTTTCCTGAAGCTCTTCATCCAGCAAATTCTACACAGAGGAACAAACTTAATTTCTCCTAGCAACCCTGGAACGAAAGATGAAGTTTTCTGCTGGAGTTAAGTTTCCGTTAAGCAAGCAACATTAACACATTTGACATTTCTCCTCCCACATATTAAGTGACAGCTATGAGATAAGATAATTTGAAGTTTCTTTTCTTATGTTTCAGCCTAAAGAAATAAAGGAACTAATAGTCGTTAGTCCCACAAAACTTCTCGATGAATATCTTTTGTTTTCAGCATAAGCAATGACTTATTACCAATAGTACCAGACAGCCAAAAGCGAAACTAAAGAATGAAACAGGTACAGCAAAATATTAGAAGAACATAAAGGTGCAGGATTCTTAAAAAGAAAAACCACTGAACAGGGTTTTTGAGGCAACAGTGCCTGGTATTCATAAGATAATATTTAGTAGTAACTAGTTTAGTACAAGTTGATAAAATGTTTAGATCATAGCTCTGCAGAGATCCCAATGTGTATAAATCATACTTCATCAAATGTTGGCCTAAGCATTCAAAGTTACACTTCGTAGGAATCTAGATTGCAGAACCACAAACACAAATAGTCAGGAGTTGTGAACTGGAACGAACCTGGCGGGGTTGAGAGACAAGTGTACTTGACTCCTCAACATCACTGAATGCACTCCCATCATCAAAAGCCCCAGGAAATCCACTATCATCATCATCCCAAGAATGCATAGCTCCACAATCTTCACTTTGTTGACCGGCTTCATCTAACCAAAGAACTAGCCAACTCAAGTCATATAATAACAAGTTTTTCATCTGCCACAATACATAGCATCCCTATTTCTTATGAAAACTAGTAAATACACAGCAACAGGAGTACACCATTACTATAGGCAGCAGAAGGCAACCTATGAAATAGTCAAGAAGCCAATAGAGGGCATTCGTATATAGGGAAGCAGGGTTTACAAAAGATATCATAGCAACCACTCTTCTAGATCCAACCCAAAAGCAGTAAAATAAAATCATTTAAAGCGCTTAATTGTCATCTTTCTTAGCCACATTAGTGTCACTGTTCTAGTGGACAAGATGACCTAGGAAAAATGTATTTGAATGAAAATTCAACCTTTGCAGTTAGAAATCAAAGGCCAAAACAGATTCCATCACTCATAAATGTTATACATATGCATAATTATGTCAAAGAACAAAATTTTAACATCTAATGGCCATAAAAGTTATCTCACCTGGGATTTGCTTTCCTCTCCTTCCAAGGCACTAAGGCAAGAGAATACAGGCAATCAAAATGTATTTTTTAGGTAGTCAGCAAATAACAAATTCATCAAAGTGACTAGAGTTACCGTGACATTGGGTCGGAGAAACAGCTTCACAAGATTCTCAGGTTGATAATGACAATCTTCTGGAAGTAATCTGTTACACGGTGTTCTATTTGCAGGAAGGAGTAGTAACTTGGGATTCTTTGGAGGAGCAAAGACATGTGATAGATCAGTGTCCAATGCTTTAATGAAATCAATTTCAGGTTCTGCTTTTTTTCCCTTTGTTTTCTTAGTCTTTACTCTTGATCCATCTTCATTGGGAGGCTCCTCCGAGACTGAATGTTGATGAATTATTAGACACCATAATTGCTATGGATTTCTCCCACGACTGGAGAGAGAAGAGGATTGAAAAAAGTCAAAGTTCCTCTTACCTTTCACCTTCCGATACTTCCAATGATCAGGACCAGCCCAGGAATTGTGCTTTGAAGAAAATCCTAAACTAAAAAACAAGTAATCATCAACTCTCTCAGATCTGTCATCATCCTCAGCATCGGGAAAATTAAATGGTTGACTGTCCTGCAAGACAAAGCACAAAGAAATACCAAATTTCAATCTTCTTTTTCCAAGAACCCAAATACAAATTATTGTTGAAGGCGACAATAAATAAGTGTGTTTACCACCTTCTGTTGGTTTGATGAAATTTGATCAACATCGTGAGATCCCTGCTCCAACAAACTTATTCCATCATCATGATCCATCGGCCAGGCTCCACAGTTGTCAAATGCATCATCATCATCCACATCCAGGCCAAATGATTCAGAATTTGGTTCTGGTGAAATCTGATCAGAAAAATCTGTTTCGGCTAGCACCGGCATCTCTCCACTAAATTGACAAATTATATGCCTCAGACTGGGCGATATCTCGTCCTTCTTCGGCATATTCAGCACCATTTCTTCAACACAATCTGTACTAACAGAAAAGGTTTATAACAATCAATTTATAGTGGCTCACGTCCAAAGAATCTTCCAACATCTAAATGAAAAAAGAACCAAAACCACGTAAAATTCCAAAGCCACAAACCTTTAGCAAAAGATATATCAATAGAATCTGTTACATGCCGCATTGCTTCTGGTAATGACTTCCCAGGTATCTCGAATGAATCAAAAAAGACATGGCAATTCCCATAGATTCCTAGATTATTCAACAAAAGACCCTTGGCACCACCTTCATCAAACTGAGCTGATGTCTGATGATAAAGAGGATCTACAGCAAAAGCAGCTGTCGAACAGACAAATTAACCATGTCAAAATGGGAAAGGATAAACTCAGACGAAAAGCAAATACCAAAGATAAGAAGTGTGCATACCATCAAATTTCTTCACATTGAGAGAATCAAATGATGACTCCAGTGTTGATAAAGGCGATAACTGCAATAGCCACTCAGATTAGTTTAGGAACAGGAACTTATTCTGCTTTTGTTATCTCTTAAAGAGAGGAAGAGTGTTAACCTTTCTATCTTGCTCTTTCCTGATATGGCCTTCCTCCTGGTTTTCAGCATTTGCATTCTCTACAACAGGATCTGGCATACAAGAAAAACATTAAAGAGGAAGAAGTGTTAATACATCAGGTCTGTGTGTGGCTCAGGAAAGAGTCAGAAAAAGCCCAAGAAGAAGGCAAATAGGAAGTGAGGACAGTAAACAAGGTCGAGAAGTATTTGGAAGCATAAACTATTTAGATTTAAAAAAGAAAAAAATAAACAAAGTCATTCCAATATTTTGAATGCCTTGGCATGATAAAGCACGGAATTTTAAAATTAAAGATAAAAGAGGAAATAAATTCTAATTGACAAAGTCTTCTTCAGGGAATATTCGAACTAGAAAGAGACGTAATTAATGGATCAAACGTATAAATGAATTTATTTAAAGATAACAAACATGACACCCCAACAATTAAGTTAAAAGAAAGCTGACAATGATGTATAATTGTTTTGACAAGGCACTACCTTGCTCTAAATCTAATAAAGAGTTCATTGTTACATAAATCAAAACCTACCTTGTTCATTTGCATTACCAACACGATTGATTCCTCCAAGAACTTTATATGCCTCTGAATGTACTGAATCCACCCGCATTGAATAAATCTTAACTCCTGCCTCGAGAGTACAGCTAGCCTAAAATCATAAAAGCACAAATGGCAACAAATATGTAAGGATAGGATGTTTGTGCCTGCATCATTGGAATGAACTATGATTTTAAGGTTAGCATGGTTTGCATTGTCTATGTTACACGTGCAACGGGATGACATCATATCACTGGGCTTTTATTGGTTGTGTAGGAGATTCAGGGAAGCATCATAGAAACATATCTAATTCTAACCTACACTCATATATCAATTTGTGTTGGAAATAGAATGCGGTATCTCAAAAGGAAATTTGGGGTAATCACAAATTCTTACATCTTCAGTAGCCAGTCAATTTTTACATTAGAAACTGAGATGCAAATACACTGGTTAAAAGACAACTGATTAGTCTTGAATGTTGATTAGTGAGATAAATTATCTTTTGACATTTTCTTTTGTTGACCTCTTTATTACCTCTATTCCTACTGATTATTGACATTAGTATTTCTTATCAACCTACCCATTGATGCCTCTTCACCAAAGACAAAAGATGATCTTTTTTCTTCTATATAAACTGAAGTCTTCTTCCTTACAGGTGAGTTGGTATACATCAAAACAAAACTTCTTTATTCTATGAGTGTGTTGGTTTTTCTTTCTTAATGAATCATTGTTAGCTTCTTTGCTCCTAATTTTATGCTACAAGAGCTTGTTGAATCGTAGGATACACCTATACCAGGTGAAATATCCTTAAGGACACTATCATTAACACGCCTCAAGCTATGAGTCTTTCCTACCATTTCTAGGACCAAATATTAACATTTTCCATAAGATTTCCAGCAGTTTGAAGGTTAAACCCATCCCCATGAGCTTCCAGTTAAATCATAAAGAGACTATGCTTCATAAACATTTCTCAATCATTACGCGAATTAAGAAAGAGATCAATCTGAAACAAAGTCTCTAACTTATATATGCTTCAAGAAAATTCTAAGACAGTTAACCGCTAAAGAATATCTGTAAACAAAACCTTTTTTCTTTTTAAAAAAAAAGTCTGCAATACCATAAAAATTTACCTTCTGGAAGTTGGTCTCGGCATCACTTTCTTGTTCAACTTTAACTATGTCGCATAGATGATCAATCAAACCTAGCTCCCAAGTATTCTTCTGATTAATTTTCTGTATCCAACAGCAATTCCAAAATAATTCAAAATCTCACCAAAATAACACTATAAATCAAATCAATATTCACATATAATAAACTTTAAACAACAGAGACTAATACATTTTCACTGGCGAGTTTGATGCAATTCTGGAAGAGTTCAAGAATCTGCTGCTTATCAAGGCAAGGATCTGCAGATGGAGGAGGCTCAGTAGGGAGAGGCTTGCGACGGATAACAGCAGCGCGTGCGGCTCGTGCTTGAGCGCGTTCGAGTTTGTCGTCATTGGAGCCTAAGACAAATTTCGTCGGAGAAAATGGGCCTTTCAGTTTGGGATTAGGGCTTAGGATTTCGGCCATTTGCGATTTGTAGATAGAGTAGACGGGAAGTGAACAGGAGAAGTGCGCGTGGTTCGCCGGTGGAGGTTGCCGGTGGGAGAGGAGCGTGGAGAAAGGAGAGCTTTTTGGTTTTCGTTCAGATTGGGGAAGTGGTTTGTGTTTTTCCCTCCTTTTGAATTTTGAATTTGGGATGATGGCGGAAAGCAATTTACTATTTCCTTTTTTTTTACATTAAATATGTGACTTTTATTTATTAATTTCACATCAAATTTTGGGCAACACGCAGTCCAAGGCACTAAACTTTTACTATGAAATAGGTTTGAAAAGGGATCGAACTAACATCAAATTTTGGGCAACACGCAGTCCAAGGCACTAAACTTTTACTATGAAATAGGTTTGAAAAGGGATCGGACTATAAAAGTTCATTTAGTTGGAGAATACATTATTTTAGAATTAATTCTCATCCTCTATATAGGATAAAAGTAACATTATAATTCTATGATAATTAATTTTCAAATTAGATATCTCCTATTCCTTATATTAAAAGAGCCCTAAGAATCTATTGCACGCAGTTTTGCTCAACATTTTATAAAATATTATTTTTTACAACTCACACACATAAATTTCTAATCATATGATAGTAACTTTAGTACTTACGCCCCTTCCTCTCCCTCTAGTTTCCCTTCCTTTGCATAAAGAAGCTCTCAAGGCTCAAAAATTAGGCATTCTTGTTTAGGAAGTGATTAGTACCGCTTTAACTGCTCAAAAAATTATAGTAGAGCCCAGAGATATTTAATACATTGCACAAGAACAAGAAAATTGTAATAATTCTACTTAACACTTAGGACCAGTTTGGCCACAAATAGTGTAAGTAGTTTTTGAAAAAAATGTTATTAAAATTTTTTGTTCATAAAACTGTTGAATTACCGTGATATTAACTGTGATTCTAGAAGTAATTTTCTAGATGATCTTTTTTATTGTAGGATTTATGATTTCAGAGTAACCTAGTAAATGATCTTTTTTATTTTTAGAAATGCATTTTTGTAATTGTGTCATGAGATTAGCTGTAATTTACTATAATTATAGGATGGAAATCCTATAAATAATAATTTTGTATAAACATTATACAATGAATGGGAAAGCCATCTCATCATCTTAAGATGGTATCCGAGCCATTATGAAAGAAAGAAAAAAAACAAAACTCATATTCATACAATTCATTTCATTAATAGATTACCACTGGTCACATGTAAAATGACGGATAAAAAAAGTGACAAAAATAGCGACTTTTCAGGAATAAAATCTATTCATATATATGTTCAGTCTGAAAGTGTGGTTAATGCAGGAACCACTCTTACAGAATTAAACTATGATGTGTGGTCTCAAATTATGGAGCTGCATATTATTGAAAGAGAAAAAGTATCCTACATCGGTAGAAAGAAAGAACCATCCGGCGAATCAGAGGATGGTTATGAGAAATGGCAAGCTGAGAATCAAAACTTCAAGAGATGGTTACTAATATCAATGTGTCCAGACATTATGAAATATTATTTACATTTATCTACTGCTCGTGACATTTGAAGTGCTCTTGTAAAAGATTTGTTGATGGAGTGATGAATTGCAAGTTTTTTCTTTGAATCAAAGAATCTTTACTGCAAAACAGAATGGGAGACCACTCTTTGTATATTATGGAGAGTTGAATGAAATAGTTCAAGAGCTTGATCATCGTGATAAAATCATTATGAAGTATCCAAACGATGTTCACGCACATAAGAAATTTATTGATCGACTTCGAGTGTGTACTTTTCTTGCTTGTTTAGACGAAGCTTCGAACAAATTTGTAAAGAAATTCTACAAAGGAATTTTATACTTGATATATAAGAATGTTACTCTATTGTTTGATGAGAGGCAGTGCATCAAACTACCTTCAACTCCGTCAATTCTGAAGTTTCTGCATTAGTCACCAAGAATCGACCCAACTATCCAAAAGCTAAAAATACTCTTGCTAAGTCTCTCAAGTGCACTACTGCTAGAAAACTGTTCATACGAAGAATAAATATTTCTAGCTAGTGGATTATCCAGACTGGTGGGATCAAGAAGAATAAAAAAGGGTCTTCCACCACAGATGTGGTTGCAAAATAGCTAAATATGCAATCACTAAACAAGCCTCGACATTGGTAATTTCTTCAAATAATGGTGGTAAGCTTTTAAATATTTCTACACCTGTTTTGCATAGTACGTGGATAATTGATTTTGATGCCAATCATCACATGACATTTGATTATAGACAGGTCTCATCACTTAAATCTTCTAACCAAAAATTTGTTTCCACTGCTAATGGTGCTTCAACCCCAGTCATTGGGGAAGGCTATTTGACTCTAACTGATACCTTAAATTTGAATTTTGTTCTAGTTGTTCCTTTTTTAAACTATAATCTTTTGTCTGTTTATCAAATAACAACTACCTTATCTTTTGTTGTAATTTTTTGCCTGAATTTTGTGTGTTTAAGGACACCAAAACCAGAAAGACAATTACTTGTGGTATTGGGCGGGGAAAGCTATATTACCTGAGCTTGGAGTCATACAATATTGAAAATCTTCGACAAGCTTTGGCGGTAGGAGATGAAAAGAAAGTAAAAGAAGCAAATTTGGTTATGGCATCATCATTTGGGGCATGCTTCATTTGGATATCTAAAAAGATTTATTTCAATAATTTGATGTGTTTTGTTTCCCGTGAAATATTTGTGAACTTATGAAAAGTCACCGAACTTCATTTCCATTACAACTGAGTATAAGTCTTATTTCTTTTATGACTATTTATTCTGATGTTTTAGGTCCATCTAAAGTCACTACTTTGGGTGGATCACAGTGGTTTGTAACGTTTATTGGTGATTGTACCAGTATAACATGGGTGTGCATGATGAAATCCAAAATTAAAGCGAATTCATAGTTTCAAAAGTTTCATAAATTAATCTAAACTCAGTACATAACAAAGATTCAAGTTCTTCACATTGATAATTGTGGAGAATATCAAAGTATTGAAACTAAAAAAATACTTGGGAAGACCAAGAGATGATTTATTAGACTACTTTTTCTAACACATCTCAACAATATGGAGTAGCAGAATGAAAAAATAGACATTTACTTGAGGTTGTTCAATCATTATTAATTAACACTCACATGCCATTATCTTTTTGTGAAGAAGCACTCACTTTTGCAGCTTATTTGATCAATCGACTTCCTTCAAGTACCTTTGATTTCAAAACACTGTTCCAAGCACTCACTGAAGCAATGATTTCCCTACCAGTTCCCAATTCCCCCCCCCCCCCGCACTTTGGGTTATGTAGGATTTTTCCATATCCATAAACATCAATGTACAAAGTTAACTCCTCAAGCATCGCGGTGTATTTTGTTGGGCATGCCACACATCATAAAGGCTATAAGTGTTACCATCCTCCAATACATCAACTATTTGTCACAATTATTTTCCATGAAAACACCATGTACTTTTCTAAGCATAAATTTCAGGGGGAGTACCAAAAGGAAATTCAAACTCTCAACTATGGTGAAAAATTGGTGATAGCACACAAACTGATCAAAATCAAGAAATGTGTGAATTAGATCAAGGTGATGGCACACAAACTGATCAAAATCAGGAAATATGTTAATTGAATTAAAGTGATGATGAACACCAATAATTCAATTAACACATTTCCTGATTCTATACTCCATTTCAATAAGAAATTGAGGGTCTTGAGAATATGTGTCGAGTTGTGATGGTATCTACATCTCGCCTGTAGACAATCCTGGTCCTAGCCCAGAGCGGATAGCATTGGATCGGTAACAAGAACCCAAAAACAAAGAAAAAGAAGAAGAATAAAAGGAAAGCATAAAAGAGGTCTAAAAATATAAGGCCCAACATAAAATAACTCTCAAAACCTGGTGTCATGGCTATAGAGCATCAATATACATGAATACTAATACAACTCCTACTGGGGCAAATACAAAAATGACTATCCAAGACCCGAATAGGATAGCTCTAACAATGAAAGGAAAATTGGCCAGAAAGAATACAGTTGCCTACCGAATCTCCAGAAAATGCCAGTTACTGCACTCGATCATGCCTGTCGAAGAAACTCGTACTAATACCTACATCAGAAAAAAATATAGAAGTGTAGCATAAATACCAAAATAAAGGGTACCCAGTAGGCATCATAGACCGACCGGGCATTAGTAAGAATTAATAAGGTAAATATAAATCAAAATAAATAGAGAAGAGGTCCATAATGAACCACCCCGAAGGGGCAACCACAGAAAAGGTAAAGAGTGCAAAGACAGGGTAATAATTAACAACGTATATAATATCAGCTAATAGTTTAGGAGGATCCACTAACGGGGTCGGTCACCTCGACACTGACTCAGTCATAAGAAAATTGTACTTACATATAATATGCATCTGTAGTCTCAACATAATCAGTATAAATAGGACTTGATAGAGTACTGCTAATGTCAATAATGTAGCAACTGATATAACAATAAAGGCGATAAGGAAAGTAGTCAACCATAACGAAGAACGAAGATTTGATATGTTCTCTCTCTAGGATGGTCCCAAGTCAAGAGGGCTACAGAAGAAACACGAATATTTGTTAGCATACACCCACTCTGGGATTGTGCCTAGCCAAGAGGGCAATAAAAGTACATATAATTACCGGCATTGTTCCCTCTCTGGGATGATCCAAACTGAGAGGAACCCGTGGAGGACTTGAACCGCATACCCTATATAGAAGTGCCGGAATGCTTCCTCTTTTTGGATAGTCCCAAATCGAGAAAGACCTACGAAGGACTCGAACCACATACACTGATACTAGAAGTTGACATGATCCCTCTCTGGGATAGTCCCGAATCAAGAAGGACCCATAAATGACTAGAACCATATACCCCAACTCCACAGTATACCCCTCCCCAGCTACGCATTATGCTTCAAGTGTAGCTACCCAGGTCGGCAGGGTCTGTGGAAGGACTAGAACTTGCATGCAGAACCTTGTAACAAGCCCACTAGTAACATAGTCATCAAGGCAAAAGTGTCAACACTAGGGCTCAATTCATCGTATCTCGATGAAAACCTAAGTACATCCATATAGGCACAACCCATATCATAGCAAGGTTCTCGATGTTGTCACAGATGTAATCTCCCAAATCATGCCCACAAAGGGATCGTCTCAAATGGTGGGGTAAAATAGAGTCATACCACTCGTAGGCGCAGACACAAGTAGCACTAGTACCTAGAACCAATTTCCCATCAACACCCTATCAGAACTATCGAATGGATGCCAAGATCTGGCACAGACCATAATCTCTCCTAGCGTTACTGTGATCCCAAATCCCTGCTAACCGCAACTATGGTGCCATAGATGCTCACCGATCTAAGTACACTCGTATAAAAGAGGAGCTACAGAATCAACATAGCTCAGCCAAATACCCTATACCCTGAGATAGTACCGAATTAGGGTAAAAATATCAATGTATCGGGCTTCTAACTACCTAACATAAATGTCTTCGGCTAAGTACAATGTTATCTCGGAAGGAGGTCGCTATCAGTAAGCCATAGCCGGCTAAATACGAGGTCACTACATAAGTCAAAGGAGTGTACAACATAGCTATACCATCTGATTGCGACTTAAGGGCTACCCTTGCCCCAATCACATACACAACATCTCAAACAGAACATAAATAATCAGCCTACCTAGATCGGCTCTATGCCTACCAGCCTATATTAGGGGATAACTTCTAAGCTCTAACACTAGTTTAATCCCCCCAACCTCACTAAGGTCTAGAGTAAATACGCATCAAAAATGTTACTTCTCCCCTAGCCACACTATAGTCCAGAGTCAACATGAAGCACGCGGGTAGGGCGATACATCCCTAAGGTAAGTAGTTAAGCTACTATCTAGCTAAATAGGTCATAGGCTGGATAAATAAGAATATCGGGGCCAAACCCATCCCCTAGATTGCAGTTTATCGTACATATATAATACTAATACCCAATCTGAAGAAAGTAGACTGTTGCCTACCTAGATTTTGATGATATCTACAAAAAACGTGCCACAATATCTAGAATCACATCGAAGCTCAAAATTAAGCAAAATTAGAGAAAATATAACCAACGAATGAATGTGAGTAAAATAAGTCCCATATTATTATATAAACAGAGGGGTCAAAGTTTCAGCTAAAATCAGGTCCGTAAATCCTAACAACTTGAAAACAAAAAAATATTTATACCCCAGCATGGATCACATCTCGTACATTGCAAGGTATAAAATAAAGCTAATTTAAACGGTACAATCAAAAGATATACTCCCTGGAAGTTTTTATTAAATAGAAAATGCAATAATAAATCAAAAACATGAATTTACCTGGTAGAATTAGGCGTAGAATCACGAAAACACATTTTTATGGATTAAACTACGATATAACACTTCAAGGAATAAATTAAGCTCGAGAAAGGAAGCATTTCGCTTAAAAGTTACTAGGAAATAAGGAAAAAGCCGATAGACAGTGTTATATACACTAGTTGACGGTGGCGCTATCGTGCCCAACCAGCGCGATCGTACTAAAGGCGGCCCCTAGGTAGCACCGTGATAGTGGACCTTTAGCGCAATCATGCAAAGAGCAGGGCCATGAATTAGCGTAATGGCGCTCCCCTGGCGCATTACGTTGAGGGCCTGTGCTGAAAATTCAAGCAGGCTCTTCCTTAAGTATAGAATGCAATTGGGATCCGATTCTGTCGGCCCATATATGAATTTTTTATGTAAAAAATACTTCAGACTCAATGAAATTAAAGAAAATGACATTCAGGGTTGTGGAAACTAATCAAGCCCCGAAAAGGTAAAAATTACAAGAAAATTACACCACGATAACTGCCGGAGACCCGACCTATCAATCCCAGCAAGTCACAAATAACTTAGGGTGGTTACAGGGATGCTCTAAATATAAGAAAGATGCAAAAATATAAAAAAAAAATCAAGGGTCATTACAACATTCCCCCTTACAGGAACTTTCATTCACAAAAGTTAAGAAAAAGGAGAAATACCTAGAAATTCGAACAGTACAGATACTAGGCTTGCATATCCCTCTTTGTCTCCCAGGTAGCCTCCTCGACTAGGTAGTGAGTCCAACAAACCCTCACAACTGGAATATCTCTAGATCCTAGCCGTATCACATCCCTACCAACAATGGCCTCGGGATCCTCAACATAAGCTAACCAGTGGTCTAACTGAACTGACTCTAAATGGAGCACAAGGGAAGGATTTTAGTAGATAACAACGAAGCATGGACACAAAGAACACCAGATGGACTGCAACTAATTCTGGATGTAGGGCTAACCAGTAAGGAACTTCACCAATCCATTCTGTGATCCGATACAGTCCAATAAACCTAGGGATAAGGTTGCCCCTTCATCCAAACCTCATAACGCCCTTCATGGGAGACACGTACAAAAATACCATGTCCTTGACAATAAAATCGAGACATCGGAGCCTACAATCTGCATAACTCTTCTAACGGTCTGCATAACTCGCCTTTGACGGGAAGACTACTCTGTACATCATTAGCTGTTGGTAGAAAGGTCTAAACCGGCCTATTAGGTTGTTTTTGGTATCACTGTTGAAAATGCTGATGCTGCTGAGGCCTTTGTCTATCATACCATCTCACAGAGGATTGCAACCCACTTAAATCATCCTGGCAGCGCTACCTCTTATCTTCATCCCCTTGGGCCACGTGATGATGCCTCTCCATATTATGATTATGATCAACTACTTCTAATAATTGGCTTCACTTAGTTAATAATAACTCTACATCTACATGCAACTCTAGCCTCAATCTTTCTACAAAGAAATGAATTCGCTCATTATATGTTGGCATAATAGCGAACCCATATCTCGATTACTGTATCAATTGGGCCTCATACTCTGTTTCATCGAACCTTATTGTAAATTAAGAAACTAACCCCTGAGATCCTCTCGAGCACTTCGAGGAATATACTGAGCCATGAAAGCATCCATAAACTGATCCCACATCATGGGTGTGATAGACCCTGAGGGTCTATTCTCTCTGTATATAATCTCCACCAAGACATTGCCCGATCCTCTAACTGATACTCGATAAAATCAACTCCATGTGTATCTCTCTGGCCCAATGTATGCAGCCTATCCTCGTACTTTACAATAAACTCATATAGATCCTATATATAGTCACCAAAAATTCTCGGAGGTCCTATGCGCATAAAATAATCATGAATCTTTCGATCCTCGGATGTCATAATAGGGTCTGCATGCTAAGACTAACTCGGTGGTTGTACTGGTAGTCTCTAAGGGATAGGTTGTGTAGGAGGAGCCATAGTTGCCGCTGGTGTCGGTTGAACAGTGTCATGACCCAATTTCACGGATTATGATGGCATCTATTATACCACCAGTAGGAGGAACCAAACCCCATAGTCCATAGTCGAAGCGGAGGACTACTACATTTAATGTGAAAGAATATCAAGTCATATGGAATAATAAAGTTGCGGAATAAAATAAGGAGGCATAACTACCCAAAACCTGGTATCAGTGTCAAATGAACCACTACGCATAGAATCATAAAACTGAAGGAAGTATATGTAATGATCCTCATAGTTATTTATGATAAATACACGATGTCTTGCATCTTAGAGCATTTCAGCAGTTTCCCCAAGTCATTTATGACTTTATGGGACCAATAGTTCGGATCCCTGGCGACTCGGTTGAGAAATATCTCAAATTCCTTATTTTAGAGCCTAAAGTTAAGCATTCGTTAACCAAAGTCAACTTTCCTTCAAGAAGACCTCGGAATTTAATTTCGATAGTTTCATTAGCTCCGGAATGCCAAAGAAAGT
>JBDJHY010000102.1:13193754-13207549 GCA_039654485.1 Withania somnifera | reverse complement strand
AATTAAACAGTTAATACAAGTCCCTGTGGGTTCGACATCCGGCTCGCAAGAGCCACCATATTACTTGTACGATCGCGAACACTTGCGTATGCGTTTGGACGCAACAAATTCACATCCAACAAATCTTCATATACTTAGTAAATGACTTTAAGATTTAGGTTCAAGTAATAACTCATTGAGTTCGGGTCTAGCCACGTAAGTAGAATGGTCCAAATCTTAATTTAAAAATTTAAAGTGTTATAAATTCGGGTCCATCTAAACCTCTGAAACACCTTTTGCACTCAACAAAAGTAAAACACATGATGTCTACCAGTGCATAGTAGATTGTACTGATACTACATATGATTTTCTTTTGTTGAGTGCAAAAGGTGTTTCAGAGGTTTAGACGGAATCTCATCTTTAGGTAGCAGAGTTAATTCAATTCGAGGGTAGCACTACATATTTTCAAGTTGCCATGGATTTTTTTGTCTCCTTGTCTTTCTATTTTCATACATGGATATTTATCTTATTGTGTTGGATATTCTTATATTTGATTATGTATAGTCTTTGTAGAAGCTACTTTTAGATATTGGGTGATGTAATAGATAGATGATATTTTATTTTCTCATTTATTTATTCAGTTTAGTTGAGACTTTTTAAATATATCATGTGCTGGTTCAAATTAACTATGTATAATTGGCTTAGGCTTGAGTTGGTTGATTCTCCTATCAGAGGGTTAGTATGGGTGCCACTCATACCCTTTTTAGGTCTTGACATAAACTCTTTGACTTTTTTAGAATAAAACTTTAAAAAAAGACCTTCAAATCACAAAAATTTATGCAATGACCGCTACGACAGTACTACTATAGTGGTCAAACAGTGGTCCTCCGCATAAGTGACTGCTCCTACAGCGGTTTTCCGACTATTGCGGTGGCAAGGATAGTCGTTGTAGTGGTCACAAGGCAGTGAGCACCTCTAAAACTTGTACTTTTCTCAAATCACAACACAACTCTAATTTTCAGATGACAGATCAATCCTATCACGATAACTTTCATAATCAAAGTTCTAGAATCTCTTTTTTCATTTTGAAAATTACTACAGAAAGCTAATCCACTATGCTGTGCTATTTTAAAACACTAACCCACCAAATTCTAAACCATCAAACCACAATCATTCTCGAGGCTCACAAAATTATATTTTTAGTCAAGATTATTTTATCCTGAGATTTTAAAAGAATATCTAAAAGAAAATTTAGGCCCTAACCATGAATAGTTACACTTATTATTTTGAAGTCCTTGTGATAAGTTTATCCTTCTTGTTTTCAACAATATGAAGTCTATCATTTTGCTGTTCATGTATAGATTAGATACATGATTTAGCTGTCCATATTGCACCAATTAGCAAATTAGGCTACATTAAGATTAAATTAATGTATTATTAAAATTTTAAACATTGAATAAAATTATACCAAATACATGCCAACTCCCGAGGAATAAATGAAGAGGACCAGTTTCTGATGAGTCAGTGAGAGGCCTATCTAAAGAAATGTGTGGTGGAGTATCGCCACATTGCGGATGCGGATAGGTTTTATACCTAACACACACAAGCTATTGGTTCAATGCATAGTGTGTGACCTCATTATTATTGTTTGTGCTCTATTTGACAAAGTGAAATACTATTATATTTTTCGAAAAAACTTCTTTTCTAGATTAATTTTTAGTTTATAACCCTTTGATAATTTTTTTATTTTATCGTAAGAGATCTAAAAAAAGAATTTCTTAAATTTATCTTATTAGAAAGCAAGAAATTTTATTTCCGTCATTTTTTCCGTTGGTTGATTTCAAATCTTCCTCTCAAATACTACGAGAAAAGTAGAGATGAAACTGTATAATCATAGTTTAGTAATAATTCGTTTTTTCATGACAAAATTTGGATGAGGAACAAATATTAAGTTAATTCTGAATTATGTGAAATGTTCGATCTAACATTTTTATTTCATTAATAGTTGAGAACTTGAGATCGTATATAGTTGCCAAATACTCTGCTTACCGTACGACCAGGGCTCCTTTGATTGTGCAACAAGCTGCCTTCGAAAAATTATATGGGGATTAATTAGTTCATTCTTTGATTTCGTAATTAAATTATTCCACACATTGTATTTTAACTAAATATATAACAAACTTATTTTAAATTTTTTTTTTTTTTTTATCCTTGGTATCAAAAGACCCTCTGTTTATATTTACGAGTAACTCTTTTATATTTAACTGTTCCTTTTTTCAAATTTTAGTTGCTGATGAGACATGAGTTTCTTTTTACTCGCTAGTTGTTAGACACAGGAAAAATGATGGCAAACGGGAAAAATGCAAAAGAGAGAGTGTGAAACAGTGATTGTCTGAGGCATGTGCTCATCTGAAACCTCCCAATAGCAGATGAGATTTACAATTCCATGTGATGATATTTATATATATCTATATATATTAAAAAGAAAAACAGCTGGTTGCGTATCTGTCATTCAGAGATTTTGTCCAGCTGCTACCAAGTAAATTAATATAGATCTAGTTAAACCGCGTTTTGCTACCAAACAATAATCGTGATGGTTCTACAAAAATCAAAGTGTCATTTTCTAACTTATTGCACTACCTTCAATCAAAGTGACATTGAAGCTAGGAAATTATAATTACCTTTAGCCATCGACTCATCCCATTTGCTTTCCATTACCCACCTCCGTTTTAAAATATTTTATTTTTTTATTTATAAAATTAAAATTATTTTAGGTGTTTTTCTTAATTTTATTAACCATCACACTTTTTAAAATTATAAAAAATAAAAAATTATTAAGTTTTTAAAGCTATTAAAAGTAAATGACTACTACATATATATAGCTTTTTTTTTTTTAACTTTATGTTTAATTTAATTTTTTAAATAAAATTTTTTAATTTTAACTTTTATAATTATTACTAATTACTAAAGAAAAAAGATAAATTAATACGTCTTCAATTTTTAAGATTCTTAAAAGGTATATCAAATCGAGAAACCAAGCAATTTGAAGCTGAAGGAGTATTATTTGACCAAGAAGTTATCATTTCTATATTTTAGACTATTGACTTTAACTTATATTGTTCTAAATAACCTTTTATCTTCTAGCAATAAGGATAATTAAGTTCTATGTACACATTAATTTTTTAAATTTCGCTTATGCAATTATATTGAATTCAACTGTTAATGCTTTTAAGATTAACTTTTAAATATGTTAGTGAAAAGTTAAAATCGAAGAGTGCTAAAATAAAGAAAATAGTTATTTTTTTTTTTAGAAAAGACTAAAAGTTTGTTTGACTTTATTTAAAAAAATAATTTTTAAAAGTAGCTTATAGAAAGGATAAAATTTCACTAACTTTTAAGTTAAAAAATAAAAAATAGCGATGTACCTCCTTTAATTTTTTTTAAAGTAATTTTTAAAATATCAAAACACTCTCGAGGGCTTTTTAAAATATATTTAAATATTTTAAAAATAACTTTAAAGAAAAAAATTAAAAATAGGTATCTTCTTATTTTTTCAACTTAAAAGTTATTAAAATTGACTTTTTCAAAAGCTATAAATTTAAGTAAAGAGGGACCTAAGAGCTTGTTTGTATTATTTATTAAAAACAATTTATACTCTCAAAGTTAAAAATTAAAAAAAATAATTTTTGACTTTTAACTTAAGCAAGTATTTAAAAGTATTTTTTACATTTATCTAAAATTAGTTAAAAACAATTCTAATTTTAAAATAAATAATTTTGGCTCTAAAAGTGAAATCATGTCAAAAAAAAAGAAAAGGAATGATAAAATAAAATTACAGTCTCGTCTCGTCTCGTCTCATCTCGTCTCGTCTCGTCTCGTCTCGTCTCGTCTCGTCTCGTCTCGTCTCGTCTCGTCTCGTCTCGCAATGTTAACACCAACAAAAGACCATCAGTCAAAACATAACTCACGGAGAAGAAATAAAAAGAATTGAGTATTATTTTCAGGTTTACCAATAAAACTAGAGGTAGCTAGTTATAAGCACAAAACCGTACTTGTTAGCTCCCATCTTAAGCTAAGCTAGCTACAAGTCTTGGTCGTCGTCCTTCGTTTCTACTGTTAAGCTAGGATGCTGCAGTTGAATCTCTCGACGAGATCCGGCACTAATGAACATCATCATGATTCTTCTAAGAAATCCAAATTATCATTTGAGCTGAAACACACGTTTCACTCAGTCAAATCTCAAATCCCTTTAACCCATTGCATATGGCTCCTCATTACCATATTCCTCCAGATCCTCATCCTCTTCTTTCTCATCCGTTCCTCTCCGCCTTCCAGTACCCAACAGCAGCTCCTGGCTCTCAAACCCGACTGCCCATCCGGTTACGTCTACGTCTACGATCTGCCATCCACTTTCAACACGGAGTTTATTGAAAAATGTAACGTGTTAGACCCGTGGAATAAATCGCACTGCAACGTAGTTTCCAACAACGGGTTTGGGCCCAGAGCTACTGGCCTCGAACACGTTGTACCTAAAGATCTCACTCCAGCTTGGTACTGGACTGACATGTATGCTGCTGAAGTTATTTACCACAACAAAATGTTGAGCCACAAGTGCAGGACTATGGATCCGGAAAAAGCAAACGGGTTTTATATCCCATTTTACGCCGGACTGGATATTAGCAAGTATTTGTGGTTTAATACTGCCAAAGATCGAGATCGGAAAAGTGAGTTGGTGCTTGATTGGTTGAAGATGCAACCTACTTTCACTAGATCAAAAGGAGTAGATCACTTCATTATGCTTGGTCGACTAACATGGGATTTTCGTAGATTAACTGATAACGACTCGGATTGGGGTTCGAGTTTACTTCAAATGCCATTGATGAAAAATGTGTTCAGAATATCAGTAGAGAAACATCAGAACGATGATTTAGAAGAAAGTGTACCTTATCCTACTGCTTTCCATCCTCGATCTGAATCCGATATAGTTCAATGGCAAGCTTACATCAGGAATTACAAACGTTCAAAGCTCTTCTCCTTCGTTGGTTCTAAACGTGAGAAAATCAAAAACGATTTCAGAGGAGTACTAATGGATTACTGTAAAAGCGAAGAAAACTGTCGTGCTGTTGATTGTGCAACCACTGTCTGTTCTGACGGAGCTCCGGCGATTATGGAGGCGTTCTTGGATTCGGATTTCTGTTTACAGCCCCGAGGGGACGGGTTAACCAGGCGGTCAATGTTTGATTGTATGTTAGCCGGTTCAATTCCGGTTTATTTCTGGAAAGGTACATTTAAAGGTCAGTATGAATGGCATTTGCCCTGGATGCCCGAAACATACACAGTATATATCGATCATAAGGATGTGAGGGATTCAAATGGGACTTGGATTTTGAAAGTATTGGAAAGGATTCATAAAGATAAGGTGAAAGAAATGAGAGAGACATTGATTAATCTTCTTCCAAAGTTTGTTTATGCACAATCAGGCGCAGATTTAGGAAGTCTTAAAGATGCATTTGATATCACTTTTGATAGAGTATTGACCAGATTGAAAGTTCACAGAGATTAATATTTTGGATCACAAGCGCTATTGCCATGCCTCAGGTTTTTCTTCTTTTTTTTTTTTTTTAATATTTATTTTTGATTGATGGACAGAAATAGTTGAATTCAGAAGGTTATAATTACTATCTTTTTTCATTTTGTCTTGTAAAAATCCTCACTTTTGAAATACAGCGAGACCACATCAAATATAGAAATTAACTACTTTACTGTTTTTATAAAACTATATTACAGTGTATGTTGGTATACTACTTATTTATAATTTTTTAATTTTACCTTTAATATCACATTTTTTATATTATTAAATATAAATAAAAGTTAAATTTCTGATTTTTTTTCTTTTTTTTAAAAAAATTTATATTTAATTTTCTAAAAAAATACATTTTTATTTTTACTTCTATAATTATTAATTAATTATTAAAATTAAATAATGCACAAATTAAATTGCTATTTATCTTTTTAAGTGTGAATACTTTATGTATGTTCTTTACCCACTAATTTTGTTTTGCTTTATTTCAAGAATCTTCTTTTTAGATCAACTTTTAGCTGTTTGTAAACAGGGGCGGACCCACACTATGTCATAGGTGTCAACCGACACTGATTTGTTAAAAAAAAAATTATATTATTATATAGATGTATCAAAATGTAAGAAATTAAATTAAATTACCTATACGACAAACTGAACATAATAATAGACCATAAACTTAAACCTAACATTAATTTGGGTATTTTCTTTTCTTTTGAATTGTAAGTTCATTTTTTTCTCCCCATATTCTTAGTTCTAGTTAAAACTTTTAATTATATTATTATTTTCTTATCGATTCAATTTCATGAAATTAATTGGGGTTATTTATATAGAAAATAAATATTTAAAGTTATCTTCAAATGATGATATACATTAAAAAGGAAAATCGTTAAAGAGTGTTATAGTAATTTACTTAATTTTTTTTATTAGTATGCTTTAATAGTTTTTACAAATATAATATTATTATATTAATTATCTATTTATTTAAATATTGATACTGCTTATAAAAAAACCTGCATACGGCAATGTTGGTAAAGTTCCAAGGTTAGAACTTTTTGGTAAATATTAAGCTGGGTTTCTTGCCTTCACCAAAAGTTAACAGATGTACTTAATTATATTCCTTCTAATCATAGTATAGTATTTTTAAAATTTCCTTATAATAAAGTTCGAGGCTTTATATCAGTTTTTGGTGAAACTATAGTGCACTTTCGTATTCCTGTAGGCAACTTCAAATTTAAAGCAACTTCATATTTGGAGTTTGAAAAATAGAGTTAGCATTGGAGATGTCATAACAAAGAACACTGTAAGGGCATCAATTCAATTCCTCCATTTATAAACTTGGCTTGCTTCATTTCGGATCCATTGATTTTACCCTTCTTATAAATTTCTTATAAATTTTATATTTAATTTATAAAACAGTTTAAATGTTAACACAAAAGTGGTGTTGATCTTAACTATTCCTTCAAGAAATAAACCACCCTAGGAAATCATCAAAAGATGTGGACTATGAAAATAAAATGAGTATTCGATGTTATTATCGAGATAAAATCTATATTCAATAACTAGAACAACAAGCAAAACTTTCAACTTTGCCCCCAAAAAAAAAAACATTGAAATGATCAAGTCCACAAAATTACAGCGCGTCCTTAAGGAAGCTATTTTCCTCAAATAATCAAAGTTATGGAATATATCCTTCCATGATAAAATGATCAACTTCTACAGAATAACGGTATTTTAAATTCTGCAGAACAACAAGCCACTCAAAAGTCATAAATCACACTAGATGTTGATGGTAAGAAATGAGAGAATTTCATTCCCAATATCTGAGGACAAGTTAGATATTTATGGTCAATAATTACCTCTTCAGAAAAGAAGTAATAGTTTAGGAAAGTTGTAAACTTTTAACTAAAAGCTGCAAATTTTTTCAGATGTGTCGCGACCATATGGGCCCCATATGCCATGTGCGGCTGCACATGGCCTATCCTATCTGAAAATGCTTTCTGAAATAAAGTGCAGAGTCATGTACGATCGCATATATCCGCCGCATATGGAATCAAAAGTTTGAACAAAGAAATGCATCCCTTCGGAGCATATGCATTTGACAAATTCAAATCAAAATTTGAAGTCCAAGCCGAAGTCAAGCTGAGCTCACGACCCAAGATTAGACCTTTGACATAACAGGCACCCAAAGACAATTAAGGCCTAGGAGAACCTCTTAGCATTCAACATGTGCATTCTGTTAAATTTTGTAGGAGAAAAATATGTAAAAAATTATATTAAGTTTGTTTGAACACAAAAAGAATTATAAATATTTAAACAACAATAAAAATATTGAAAACTCTTATTTAATCATAACATTCGTCTATGAAGCCTCTAACATCAGAAAATTGTCTAAATGAGGACAAGGTCTCAATAATACAATAAAAAAAGATACTAAACTCTTGAATGAGATGCGCCTTCCTAGAGAGGGAGGACTCACCAAAAGCTAAGGACATTTGGGATCAACCTAATACTGTACAAGACCATGAGAATGTGCCTCCAGACCTACATTATATAATGATGTAACAACCGAGGACAGTCAATATATGAAATGTATTGGTATGTAGAATAAGTAAAATAATAATATATGGCTCACATAAAAATAGCCATGAAAGCAAGATAAAACATAGGAAAAATATATCAATAGTGACTCAAAAGTTTAAAGCATACACTTTCTTTTCTTAAATTCTAAACTAGATGGTATCACCGATATTCATTAAACACCAGGGGTTTTGTAGAGTCCAATCTGCACTCGGTCGGGGAGCCCCATTCCATGTTTGTCGCATGGATAGAGATTAAAATTAATGCTAGCGCATTATACCAAAAGAGAAATATTATCAAGTCGTTTAATTAAGGATCGAACTATCCCTGTCGATAAAATATAGGTTTCGGGTGTTGAAACATTTAAATTCCCGCCTTCTTTTATCAACTATATAATTCTCTTTAAGCCCATATTTTAATCATTTCAAATCACTACATATCATTAGAAAACCTTTCATTACCATTAAGGGCATAGATCGTGTTGGTATTCTCATACCAAGACTTGCAAGCCATCCATTTCGTATTTCATAAAATCATAAGGTTTGTCATTTATTCCATTTCATATCAAAACCATTTGTAAGGTAACCTTTGAAAAGTACATCATTCATTTATTTAAAACCTTTACACCAGTTAGAGTCTCAATCTCCTCAAACTGTACGTAAGGTAAATCGATAAGAATCAACTCACTTATATATCATTAAAAGTGTAATATATCATTCATCCATTAATGATAATATTTAATCCAACTAATATATCAAATATTTAGTTATGAAAAGGAATAAAAGAATGAAAGCCATTAGTACTTTTACAATTCCATCTACAAAGTATGTAAAAACAATTTCAAGAAAGGTGTTCATCAAGATCCCATACCTCTCTCATTAATTCAAAGTATATCTTTCAATCTCAATACTCATAATACATACTCATACATAAGGGTTACAAAAATTATAATTTTGATTGTAGGGTTTTAAAGGAACTGCTCTACGTACCTTTTTGACGAAAAAACTTAGCGAGAAAGCTTATGGGAGAACCTTAAGTCTTGATCCCTAGGTGTTCTTCATTCTTGGAGAAAATTAGGGCTTAAACCCTGGAGTTTGAACTTGAAAAAGAAACCTTTTATGGAGTTCTTAGAGTGGGGGAACACGAAGGAAAACCTTGAGTGAGATCCTCTGTTTATAGCTTGAATGCTTGGCTTGAGAGCTTTATGGTTCTTGGGTTTTGGGAAGAAGGAAGACAAAATCAATAGAGAGGAATTTAATGCATGAATTTGCTGAAAAATAACCTGTTTAGGTGTTTAAAATGCGTTACCAAACTACCCCTCAATTTTTCTTTAAAAAGTCGATCAATGCCCTTTTTGATGGACCGTCAGACCCCTGACGGACCGTAATGGGTCATCGTCGACTCAAGATAGAATTTAGGCCTCACTGGTTAATTTAAATAGGCTCCCCTTGATAAGGCGTCGTGACGGCGATAGATTGTCATCCCTGACAATTCTGAAAGTCTCTGGGAAAAGGTTCATAACTTTTCACCATGACCTTTATATTGATGAACAGTTTATCACATTGAAAAAGGACTCAAAGAAGCTTTGAAATTAACTTCTTGTTTGGGGTGACCTTCATTCATATCCAAAGCTCTTCATACACTTTGGAAAATACATTAATACTTAGGATCAAGTGAGAATTCATTGAGTTCGGGTCTAACCATATAAGTATAATGGTTCAAACCTTATTTTAAAAGTTTGGGGTGTTATATTGTCCCCTTTCCCCCTTGTAATCATTCATCCTTGAATGATGGTTAAAGCTAGAGTAAGAATATAGATGAAATTATTCCCAAACTTATCTATCAATGCCTTACCTTTATAACATAAACTTAACTAATTTATACGAAGAATTGGGACTAGACGTGTACATTGCACGAACATAATCATGGGACTATAAAGTGATTATCTTATAAAAAAGGTTTCTATGAATTTTATATAGGAGGGTTATTACCTCGAATGAAGTTCCCAACTAGAAGTAACATATACGAGTTGAAATGAATTAATTATTTTGACAGTCTCGAACTATATTTCTTAAGATGGATTGAATCTTACCAATAATAAAGATTTGACAATTAACTACTAGAAATTTCAAACACATGAGTCATGAGTGCAAGAAACTAACATAACCATGAAGAACTTACTTTGGGACATGAACTTAGCCTTGGACATAGGCCTTGTTCAATATGGAGCTACAGGACTTGAAACATGAATTCATTGGTCATGAAGTAAGAATAGGACTACTTTTTACCTTAACTGATAAGACTAATAATCCTTAAGGTTAGAAACCTTTCAAAAAAAATTTCTTCTCCTTTGAAAACTATGCCTTATCATTAGTAAGTTATAATGGTCACAAAGGTACATATAACAATTAGAGTTTGAGACCAATTTCGTCTTGTTCTCATGTTTAAGCTTTACCTAGGGATACAAAGGTGCTACATATAATATGAGCATACTAGTCTAAGGCACTCGATAGTATATTTTATATCCCCAAAATTATTACTTCTTCTTATCCCTAAAAACAACCAACCTCAAGCTCCACTAAAGGAGTCACTAGCCACATAATGCAATTGCCCATATGTTTACCAATACGATATTCAAGCTTATCACTATATTCTCTTAATGATTCAGTGAAGCAGTCTATATATGAATTTTATCAATTGTCATTATAAACACTAATTTTGTGTATTCATGAAGGGACATGCCCTACAAATATCGTCTTATCATTCCCTATAACTGTAGCTTATCTCATTCTTTGTCTACACTTAGAAACTTAGGTGATCCATGCACACCGAAGCCAATACTAAAAGGGCATCCATCATCTATTTTATCTTTTACCTAGATTCTTTTATTATTACCTTTCATATCATAATTGGAACCACTAAAGGAAATAAAGCATGAGCATAAACTGTAGAAGTTACAGATAGAAGTCTAACAATAATGCATAAACATGGAGTATGAACTGAGCATCAAGAATGAAAATGTTACTGTTAAATCTTAACTTATTCTTATCGAAACCCTAACTCTGAAGATAGTATTTGTGATACAATGCAATAAGAATGAATACCTCATATACCGAAGTCATAAAGCATGAGTGCGGGAGAGGTTTTTCGGGGCGTAGATGTGACATAATTTTCCTTCATCCTTTATTATCATAGGTGGACGTATGAAAAGCTTAGAGTAATGAGACCATAAGCATGAAAATAAAGAAGAGTGCAATATAAAGGAGCCCTTCTTCTTCTTTTGACCCCCGAGAAGGTAATGATTCAATTGACAACCAAGAAAATTGGAAAAATCCACTACGTGAACTTTCTCGTGTTCTATGTTTTTCATTGAATCATTACCTTCTCGGGGGGAAAAAGAAGAAGAAGGTCTACCCGAAGACATTCTTCTACTTGAAGAAACTTGGCCGAAAGAGTTGGATCTTAAAAATTTAAGATTAATAGATCCATCTGGAAATTGAATAACCCTATCAATTTGAGATCGTTCGGGTTGAATAGGTAAAGGGTTGGTGATAGAGTCGAATTTCCACTCTTCATCTGTAAAGATATCGTTCCATTTAAAGAGTTGGGGCACGAAGGTAGTATTGTGCTCGTGGTTTGCTTCCATGAGCATAATTACTCCTTTGATGCTAGAAGCTAAAGCTTTTGGGGCTATAGTGGCTTTCATTAGCTTGTAATATACCCGATGTATTACAACTATTTCTCTCGTATCAATTTTACTATTCATATTCTTGGTTTTGACGTTAAGTGTCAATGTATCCAGAACATTGGGGTCGTGGATATCAACTGGGAAATTCGGATAACAGTTAAAGTAAACGGGGCCATTGGCGAGGTTACTTTCTAGAACCCTTTTAAATTGGTATCAAAGCCATGTTAACGTTATTATTATCCATGTTTAAATTAAGTATGTGTAGCTAATTTACTTTGCTTAGACTATATTTAGGAGTATGACTATTTAGTAACAGATTATCTATAACTCGTTCTATTAATGAAATACATAACTTCTTCCCCTAACACTTAACAATCTATCCTCTTCTCAGTCTACAAAAATCTCACCTTCACATTCAAATCCACCCGAGTTACCAGAATTAAAATTATACTAATAAACTTGAATATTGATGTTCTTGACTTACTCAACTCAATTTATAAGAACACCATGAATATTAACACAACCAGCCCTCTCCACACTTACCTACTGAAGAATGCTAAACTGAGCACATATATCACCTTCAACACAAGATCTTATAACAATTGGTGTAAAATTGAGCTAGTCGGTTATAACACCAATAGATAGTCAGTACTTTTTTCTTTGTAAAACTTAAGGCTCTTCTTTATCTAACAAAACTTAACCATCAATTCATTTATTCATCTAGAGATCCCATGACTATCTAATTCATTCTTATCTATACACACCTGTTATAGGTTATCAACTTAGGTTCTCGCACACGTTAAATCAAGCTAACTTGGTTAAGTTCTAAAGCTACCATTACATTTATCACCCTCAGATTGCTATTGCTCTCACTATTATAACCATTCAAAGTTCAAGCTTCATATTTAGTACTAAACAAGGGTGTCAAACAACTTCCTCTTACTACTCAGGCTTACAACTGCTACATCACAAATCAAGCTAACATAAGTTATTTAAGAGTCAATAACAAAACATCCAATCTTAATCATACACTTTGTCGAGTCATAGACTACACCATCTTTCTTTTCACAACCTTACAATAGGGGGTCTATTCCTTATAAATCTTTTTTTCTAATTTGAATTCATAACCTTATGTATACTATAGAGTCTTCACATAAATCATAAAGGATGGCCTAAATCAATCAATTCCTAACCACCTTATCTCTTGCTCGCATGCTATACTTAGATCTGCCTAAAATAAATATAATCTAATTCATCATAAACTTCTCTAAAACATATCATCATAATTTTCTCCCCTAATATAAACATAATCTAAGTCATCTTATTCAATAAATCCTCATCTACCTACCACCATGCAATCTATGACACACACACTACACTTTAGTCAATACTTAAGGGCATATTATTCCATTACTCACTCAATAACTAAATGCATATAACTACATAGACCAATTAGTATTTATACCTACCTTTGATCTTTACACTTCTAACCTCATGTTATTGGCTCTAGGATCATTCTATTGCATAAGAATTTGCTCATAATATCCTAAATGACACTATCTTTCGAGTGACAATACTTTCCCTCATAGGTTTCATCTGTAATAAGGTTTAGAGAAGTATATGAATATACTTCTTACTCTAGCTCAGAAACAGAATTCATATATATAAGGTGCATGGTTTCAAATCAATATGCTTGAATGCATTAATGAGCTCTCATTATGTCCTTGTGTACACTCTGAACTTCGTGAGGTACCTTACTGAGAGAAATGCATAGATAAGGTTTGAAGCTTTTATATTTCTAACACATTGAAGATAGGGCATAGTCTGAGGAATTGGATCTACGTTCGGATTTGCATAAGTTTCTTAAGGGACTGCTCTATCACATGGTTAAGAATATAAAAAAAGGAAAACTTTGTCTAAAATTCCTTGTAGCCCCTCCCCCTTCCCTGATCTTAAGTGGTGCAAAATAC
>JBDJHY010000102.1:13171328-13185439 GCA_039654485.1 Withania somnifera | reverse complement strand
AATTACCCGTGTAATATTGTTGTTTTGGTTTTGAGGTGGGGGTAGAGCTGGTGCGGGAGCTACATTTCCATATTGCTATTGGGAGCCTACAGGAATGTATTTGGGATTAAAATTAGGATTCTGACCTGAGTACCCTTGATGGTGGTACTGGGGATATTGATTCAGGTGAATCCTACCTTATGTATTGTTTTCCTCGTCCCCGACCTCCTTGATTAAATCCACGCCCCCTGGTACTAGTAGTTCCCTCAGCCGCATCATCTATGACCTCGGGAGGAACTTATACCAGCAGTTGTATACTGCGTCAGTATACCTCATTTTAAGCACTCTTCAATCTCCTTCATGATATCCTTACACGTCTTGATCTTGTAACCGTGATCATTAAGAAAATGATACCACAGGTTTCGAGATCATTTATACGGTGGAACTTGTAGTGCTTTTGGTGGTCTTAGTAATCTTGATGGAGTGTTGGATCTCCGTTCTCATCTTTGTCAATGGCTTCATGGTATTTTCATAAATTTTGGGCTCACTTCACCCCCTATTCAACCTGTCGAACACGTTCTTCTTAGGGATCTTCTCTTCCCCTGACTTCCTTTCAGACTTATTTCCTTCTCACTTCTTTTTGTTTGCCTCGTTCGCCATGGTAAAATTTCTAACCACCCTGAACAAATCCTACTCTATTTGCGGTGGGTTCCTCCTCATGTAGGTATACAAATAATTGAGCTTAAGTCCGTTCAAGAAGGCTGAGATAACAAGCTGATCATTCTTATGTTTAATGTGCAGGCTTTCTTCCGTAAAGCACTCCATTACACGCTTATTATTTTATCACCTTTTTTTCTTGACATCCAGAAGATCAACAAAATTCTTGACCATTTTCTTTTTCTAGTAGAAACGAGCATAAAAAATCTCGGCCATTTGGCGAAATAAGGTGATGTTGTTTCTGGGTAAGTCATGAAACCAGATCCTGTCTTTTTCAATTAAAATTCAGGGAACACTCTGTACATGTGCTTCATATTGCACTAACGGTTAATCATTTGAAATTTGAACTGGGATAACAAATCACTAAGGTCAGTGCTCCATCATAAAATTTGATCGCTGGGGATTTGAAACCTTTTGGTAAAGGAATATTTATTATGGCTCTAGAAAATGGGGTAATCACGTCCCCTGCTTCATCAATTCCTAGAATTTTATCCTACTCATTTTTGATAAAATTCTTTTAAGGAGTTTTTCTATGGCTAACTCCTCTACTACGATCCCGCAGTGGGCTCCGATCTCGTCGAGGGCTACGACTTTGAGGTCATCCCTCGGACTGTGTTTCTTTCCGTCTCTTGTGACGAGGATTCACCTCATCCAAGTCATTTGACTCCATTGGACTTCAGTGTGCTTCCTCCTCACGTCTGCATCTCCTTCCTTGGCTAAATTGAGTACCCTCCTTGAACCTCACCTCGGGGTGCTCATTACACCATAGTTGAAACAAGGCCTGATGTTCCTAAGCAAATCTTTCTGCAGCTATTGACTGGACGTTTGACCTCGTCTGGTCCTGGTCACCTCGCCGACTGGAATGGATGGTAGATACTGGACTAGCTTGTGCCCCGCCTCCGCGGCCATTACCACCCCGGCCAGTACTGTTGCGGGCCGTGGTCATGCCACCACGACTCGCCCCTTGTATGTTCTTACTTCTTGTGGTAACCATCTTGTCAATGTATTTGAATTCTAATATTTCAAAACAAAAATCTATAACTAGATCCCCACAGACGGGGTCAATTGATAAATCTCAAAAGATCACCAACAACTCTACTAATAAGTTTACCTTGCAATAATGGATGGCAGCAATGAATTTAGAATAAGCACCTGTAAAACAGAGCCCATGGTGATCCCCGGGGTAATTCTTTGATACTTAAGTTAGCAATAAGCTTTTGAAGAGTATATGAATTTTGTAAATAGTATTGTGAGCATACCTTTGCCTTCCTACTTTCTGGATTTTATACATGTCTCCTCTAACAACCATATTAGTGGGCGCTGTAAATCGGGAGTAACCTCCACAGTCACATTAGTGGGTGCTTTAAATAGGGAGTAACCTCCGCGGCCACATAGTAGGTGTTGTAAATAGGGAGTAACTTTCGCAATGGTTATTGCCACTTTAAACGCATTAATAGTAATCCCTTAATTACTAACGTTATTCCACGATATCAGCATTAATTATCTTATTATTATCAATAACTATCTAATTGTTAATAGTAATTATCTAATACAGTAATTATCTAATTATTATCGTTATTCTACAATAGTAAAGTCGGATGTTTTTGGTAAATACTAAGCTACTTTTCTAATATAAAGAATATGAGTATGCCATTAATTTAATTTATACATTTTTGGCAATCTTTGCAATCCAGTAACTAATGGACACATAAAGAGCATGTTCAATTTCTCCATTTATAAACATGTCTTGCTTTATTTCAGATCAATTGATTTTGTAGTTTTTAGATTTTCTAAAAAATTATATTTATTTTATTAAAATATTAAATAATTTTTTTTTTGATACGAAAAAGTTTAGATGATTTTGATACCGGTCATGATTAGGGTCAGGTCAGGTTTTCAGATCTTTTAGATGCTTACAATGATACTTACAGATGGCCCACCAATAGAGTTCTAATACACTGATCGAATTTAAACCCTTGACCTTTAAAAGAATGTCTTTTTACTGCCGCACCAACCCTTGCCGACAAAAATGTTAAATGTTACAGACAAGAAAGTGATGTTGATCTTAAGTTCTAACTGTTCCTTCAGCAAATAAACAACCCTATCGAACCATCAAAGGATATGGACTATGTGTTAAATTTAATTTGGTGTAAATACCGAGACATAATATGTGTTAAAAAGTACATAGTTATTATTTAACCAAATTAATAAATAAAGGTAGCCGCACCAACTTTACCTATCTTTTTCAGATTTAACATTCCATAATTCATAGTGGTCCATTTTTTTAACTCCCTCGATTAATAATAGTTACTTATCTAATGTATTACAAATACTTATTATTAAATAATTATTTCATTTGAAAGTTTAATTAATAATTTACTTATTTTTATTAAGTATTAAATATTTTTATTATATTTTTTAAAATATAAAATTTACTATATTCAAATAAGAATATAATAAATATTCATTAACAATTATTGTTATGGTTGAACCGGAGTGTTTTCTTTGTCTAGATCAGAGCATTTCTTTGAATTCATGAAACCTCAATCATCCAATGGATCTGTAGGTCCAGTTAAAGCAGAAACCTACAGTTCCTCTTTTGTAATTCAGAATAATTTAATATTTTAAACTTAACTATTGTATACGAAAAATATATTATAAAGTATAGTTTTTTTTATACTAGTAAATTGTTTAAATATATTTTAAAATATTAATTAAAATTATATAACTTAGTTTTCAAAAAATAAAATGAGATGAGTTAAAGTAAACAAAGAGAGTAAATATAATAATTACATGTATCAATTAATTATATCATCATTATTAACTACTCTTGCCAAAAAAAGTATTTCGATTTAGCTTATTTCATGTCCATTAAGTAAAATATATAATTTATTAAATTATTCTTATTATTAGATTATTTTGAAAATTGAACACTATTTAAAAGAAATATTTTAAACACAACAATCCTTCAGGTGAATCCCACCTCCTGAATTGTTGTCCTCATCCCCGACATCCTTGGCTAAATTCACGGCTCCCCTGGTACTAGTAGTTCCCTCGGCCGCCTCATCCATGGCCTCAGGAGGAACTTGTAGCGACAGTTGTATACTGTTTCAGTATACCTCGTTTTAAGCACTTTTCGATCTCCTTCATGATATTCTTACATGTCTCAATCTCGTGACCGTGATCATTATGAAAATGACACCACAGGTTTCGAGATCGTTTATGTGGTGGATCTTGTAGTGCTTTTAGTGGTCTCAGTATTCTTGATGGAGTGTCAGGATCTCCGTTCTCGTCTTTGTCAACGGCGTCATGGTATTTTCACAAATTTTAGGCTCACTTCGCCCCCTATTCAACCTATCGAACACGTTTTTCTTAGGGATCTTCTCTTCCCCTAACTTCCTTTCAGACTTATTTCCTTCTCGGCCTCATCCGTTATGGAAAAATTTCTAACCACCCTGAATAAATCCTACTCTGTTTGCTGTGGGTTCCTCCTCAACTAGGTATAAAAATAACCGAGCTGAAGTCTGTTCAAGATGGCTGAGATAACATTCTCCGGAGCGTTCTAGAGAATTCTACACTTCTTTAAAAAGTTTTAGAATTTTCTAAAACCTCTCCAATTAAGGAGGGATCCCAACAAATCTCCTCCTCCCGACATAATTGAGGGGTAGTAGTAAACTGGTAACTTGACCGCAATCTTCAAACTTCTTTGTCGGGATTACCTTGGTCATCATATCTAATCAGTTTTTATTTGTGCGAACCTTGTCAAGATGTATTTTCTTTTTTCGATAAATTGCACTTTGATTATCGCATTTCAGGACGTACCTTTCCTGATTTATTTCTAGCTCAAGAAATAAGTTCTTCATCCATAACATCTTCTTGAAAGCTTCAGTAGTTGTGATGTACTCTGGTCTTGTGCATATCAATGCATACATGAGAATTCCAACTGCAGATGAGTATGGTATCTTCTTCATTTCTTTCATCTCTTTCTCACTTGTGGGACTTTTCTTCGAACTCAACTTGAAGTGTCCAACGAGTGGTGTGTTCACCGACTTTGCTTTGTGAGTGTTAAATCTTTCCAACACTTTCTCAATGTACCTCTCTTGGGATAAACATAATAGTCTTTTAGCTCTATCACGAAACATTCTCATCCCAAGGATTTATTTACCCGATCTCAAATCTTTTATGTCGAAGTTCTTGCTTGGATCTTTCTTCGAAAAATCTATCTTTATACAATCTTGTCCAACAATTAACATATCATTTACATAGATTATAAGTATGAGAAAGTCGTCAGTTGCATACCTCTTTATGAAGACACAATGATTGTTTTTCATCTTTTTGAAATTATATTCTGCCATGAAAGAGTTAAACTTCTTGTACCATTACCTTGGTGCTTGCTTAAGCCCATATAGACTCTTCGTTAGGCAGCACACTAAAATTTCCTTGCCTGGAACTTTGAATCCCTCGGGCTACTCCATGTAGATCTCTAGATCACCATGAAGGAATGTCGTTTTGACATCAAGCTGCTCAATCTCCAAGTCTTGAGCTGCTGCTTCTAGGCCAAGGACAACTCAAATGGATGACATTTTTACCATAATAGAGAATATTTTTTCAAAGTCAATATCTTTTTCTTGACCGAATCCTTTAATGACCAACCGAGCTTTGTAGTAAGGCTTTGAACGGCTATCTTCAGTCTTGATTCGATACACCCACTTATTCTTCAAGGTTCTTCTACCTTTTGATAACTCCACTAGCTCATAAGTGTGATTCTCATACAAGGCTTGTATCTCTTCTTACATGGCTCTTCTCCACTCTTCTTTATGACTATCATTAATTATTTCGTTATATCTTTGAGGCTTCCCCTCATCAGTGAACATAATATACTCCTATGTGTTGTACCGAGTGGGTGGTCTTCTGTCCCTCTAGGATTGTCTCGGCTCAGGTGCTTTCAGAGAATTTGATTGAGGCTCTTCTAGAACTGGTTCATCATGAGTATCCTGGTTGTTTTTCTCTAACATAGGCTCATGATCTTCAGCATCACTTTTTCTGGTGTGTCACTGTCCTCACATCGAATTGGAGTAAGTTCGGTGCTCTTGCAGCTTCTCAGTCTTGGCTTCTTTGAATTTTTAATATCTTCGATTGTTTGGTCTTCAAAGAATAGTCTACTGCGAATAACCTTCTTATTAATTGGGTTCCAAAGACAGTATTCGAATTTATCCTTAGGTAAACAAAGGTAGATGTATTTCTTTATTTTTCATCAAGTTTAGCTCGCTCATCTTTGGGAATGTGAACAAACGCCCTGCACCCAAATATCTTAAGATGATTATATGAAGCCCTTCTGCCCGTCCAAACTTCTTTCGGGGTGGCCCCGTCCAAAGGAACTGATGGTGTGAGGTTGACAATGTCAACTACAGTCATCACAACTCTCCCCAAAATGATTTAGGTAGCTTAGCATGAGAGAGCACACAACGAACTCTTTCTTCAATAGTTCAATTCATTCTCTCAGTTAGTCCATTTAGTTACGGTGTCTTGGGTGGAGTCTTCTCCAGTCTAATCTCATATTTCTTGCAATATGCTTCAAAAGGACCTCTATACTCACCTCCATTGTCAAATCTTACACACTTGATCTTTTGCACAATCTTACGTTCTACTAGAGCGTGGAATTTCTTAAATACATCAAGCACTTGATCTTTGCCTTTAATCTTTGCCTTTAACATGTACAATCACACCTTCCTTGAATGATCATCAATAAAGGTGACAAAATATATCGCACCATCAATGGATCACTCAGACATCGAACACACATTAGTGTGTACAACGTCGAGAATATTCTTTCTTCTCGTGGGCGGAGAAGATCATTGAAAAGTAACTCTATGTTGTTTTCCATCTAAACAGTGAGTACAAGGTCAAGTTGTTTACCTTTCACGTTAGGGAGGAAATATTTCTAAGTGAGCATTTTGTTATATCACCATATCAGTCGTGGTGTTTACCTCCCCTTTGCAAAGCTTAGCTTACATCATGTACAATGATCCTTCCTTCTTTCCTCGAGCCATAATTAGACTTCCTTTGGTGAGCTTCCATTGTTCTTTACTAAAGTAATTCATCAAACCAACATTAATTAGCTTTCCAATGGAGATAAGATTGAGGCACATAGCTAGGACATGCCTTATATCCTTTAGGACAAGCTTGCATCCGGTGCTTGTTGTGAGAGTGGTATCTCCTATATTGACAATCCTATCTTGATTTCCCATTTACACCGTACCAAATTCACCTCTTTGGTATGATGAGAAGAAACTTCTATATGAAGTAACATGAAAGGAAGCACCAAAATCGACAATCTAAAAGTTGTCATCATAAGTAATGTTTAAGATATTACCTTTACCAATGAGATATAACAGATCCTATTTTGAAACTATGACAATAGTATTTTTTTTCTTCTTGTTTCTTCGTTCAGCTGATTTGGTCTGGCTTTACATTACTATTCTTTTGGTCTCTCTTCAAGGATCGACATTACATCTTCTTGTGACCAATTCTTTAAAAGTAGTAACATGTAATCTTCGAGTGTGATTTGGATCTAACTCAATATTGATGTGGATCTCGTCTTTTGCTATATCTACGAATTTCATTCCTACCTTGATTCTCAGCAACATTAGCCTCGGGAAGAATAGACTCACCTCGTTTCATTCTCCTTGCTTCTTCACCGAGAAAGCTATCACTGATAGTATCCATGGTAAGTTTTCCTTCTGGGGCTGAGTTACTAAGTGTAGCTATAAGTATGTCCCAACTTTTCGATAAGGAGCTAAGGAGTAGAAGGGCTTGTAACTCATCATCAATCTCATCTCAATTTTTGTTAATTGATTTACGATTCTTTTGAAATTATTCAAGTGCTCAATTATACTTTGCCCACCCTTATACTCCAATTTCACCACCGTTGAACTAAATTAGCTTTGTTACGATGTGTTTTCTTTTGAATCATGGATTCAAACTTTGTCCATAACTCATAAGCATTCGTATAAATAGAAACATGCTTAAATAGGGTTTTATCAATATACTTATGAATCATTGCAACCACCTTCCGATTTAGTAGCTCCCACTAAGCATCGCTTTTGCCTTCTACCTTGATTTTGTTGATTATGGGTTTATGCAAATCCTTGCAGTATAGATAGTTCTCCATCATCGACTTCCAGTATGAGTAGTTACTCGCCATAAGCTTAAACATGTCTCCATCATGAGTGACATTATCCTCTATCTTGAACAGCACGAGCTAATGACGGCTATGAAGTAACGTGGCTCTGATACCACTATTGGAAAAAGCTCGATCTTTCCTATTTCATGAAGTTAAAATAGAAACTTAAGAATTACCGACAGTAATGGGAGCACAAGAGTTTATAATTCTCCAATATGGAGATTCTTCCACTATACGAAAGAATAGTAGGCTTACAAGAATATATTTACAAAATTGACTCACACTCTGGTGGTTCACTCAAACTTGAGGATATAGACTTCTCAAGCTATCTCTTTTCTTTGTTAAAGAGGCTCACTATTTATCACTCTAGAAGTGACTTCTCTTAGTTTTTTTTTTTTTGTGATTGTTAGGAATGAAAGCTTCTACCCCTATTACTACTCCATCTCTACAATGAATGATAGAGATTAATTGAATCCAAGGGTGGAGATTAGTTTTGTAGAATACTCTACACATTCTAGGATTCTCTACACTCTTCCATTCTCTTCCATCCTCTTCCTTATCCTTCTATAACTCTTCCACAAGCTTCTAGAAAAATCTACATTTCTCTAGAGTTCTCCGAAACGTTCTAGAGAATTCTACTCTTCTTTAGAAAGTTTTAAAATTTAGAACCTCTCCAATTAAGAAGGGATCCCAACAAAAACACATGGTATTCGTATCAAGGGTAATTAGCCTTACTTTATTTACAGTTCATCACAATCTTTATAGAGCCTTATACCTCTTGACAATTTGATTCCGTATTTATCTCTATTTTATTAGACCATAAATATTGCAATTTTACATTTGTAATGAAACATAACAATGATGTTGATTCATTGCATTTTCATTTTAAAGAGATAGGGGAGTTGTTTATTTTAAGTGTAGTCTTAATCTACTTGAAAATAGTTTACTATAATAAATAAAAATTATAGATATGCGCGTGTTCAAAAACAAGTAAAATATGAATATAGTCATAATCATAACCGTAACAAAGAAGGAAATAAAAATTTCGTTTTCCTTTTGTTGTAATTTATATAGTCTGCTCCCTTATATTTCGTGGGTCCTATAGGTAAAACGATTTTTTCTCCTTTGATTTTCCTGGTAAATCAGCAAATGCCAACTGGGAACTGAGATTTGTCCATCTTCTTTCCCCACACAATCATTTTGGTTCTACCTCAGGTTCCTTAATTTACTTTATTTACCCATGCCTACAAATCTTCTAATTAAATAAAGATCATGTGATAATCACAGTTGAAAAAAGTGCACCTCAAATTTATTTGTTCTGTGCAAATTTGTATGGTTCTTGAATCTCAATCTGCATGCATGCAATTCATATTTTTAAATACATTGTCTAATGTTTAAAATTTTTATGGCATTGATTTTCTCAGTGGGGATTGATTTGCAAATTGAAGGAGAATGTCTGGTTTTGCTGGTGTCGTTGTTTCTGATCAATGGCTTCAGAGCCAATTCACCCAAGTCGAGCTCCGTGGCCTTCATTCCAGTGTATGTCTAATGTTGAATATAGTTTCATAATATATCGTATTATATGTATTTGTATTGAATTGTTATGATTAATACTGACATTCTTTGGAATGATTGTACCCTTTTTGGTGTTTTGTAATGCCACAAACTAGCGATATGAAGAATGAACTTACAATTATAAAAAAAAAAAAAAAAAGTAAGGTGCATGATATGTTTAATTTAAAAACAAAGGTGAATAAAGGGTGAAATAGGATTTCGTTCCATATATTTTATCTTTGGTGGCAGAGTTATGTAGTGCTTGTTCCTGGTGGAAAATGGTAGGTATCCCATAGAATTAATCAAGGTGCACGCAAACTGGTCTAAAGTTATCGGAAAAAGAAGGGTGAAATAGGATTATTTGATAATAAGTAAAACGAAGATGAGAAGAAAAAAATGTTCATGATACGATCAAATTAAATCTACCGTTATATAATATGGCGATTTTTTTTTGGTTACATAACCAGGATATAACAATACGATAAATAAACTTTGAGTAATACTTAAAATAAACATTGTATTTAGAGTAAAAATACAATACAATACAATATGTAACCACCATCCAAACAAGCTGTTATTAATTGAGTTTGTTGATGTCGGGGTCTTGGAAAGGTTTCTTATTGTTGTTAAGATGAAATTTGGTTACAGTTTGTTTCTGCGAGGAATGATTCTGGGAAGGTCACACTGGGCGATCTGCCACCCGTTATGTGCAAACTTAAGGCCTTGAAGGATATTCTCACTGCAGATGACATTAGCCACATATTACACGAGTCATATTCTGATATGACAATAGAAATTGATTTCGAAACCTTTCTTCGGGTGAGTGCAACACTATTTCATCGTGTTCTTGTTTATTTACTCATTCTCGTAGTTTTCCGCCAATATATATATATATATGGAATGCAAAAGGAATGAACAACTATGGCTTTTGTAAATAAATTCAACATGTTATAAAGTTCACGGTTGTCTAATTTACTTTTGACATGTTTGGAATTCATCTTCGTCATATCGTTATGGCTGTGACGAGTGAAACTATTGAGCTTATTAACCTGCCTTCAGATGAAATTATTTCATACCTTTACTTGGTTATACTGTTACTTTCTTAACTTTGTATGTGTGTGTCATAAGTTCCCTGTGTCAACTGAAGTGCGGTTTGTTTTTGGCTGGCTAGGCGTATCTAGATCTACAAGGACGAGCTACTGCTAAATTGGGTAATACAAAATTAAAAACGTCATCCTCTTTCCTCAAGGCCAGGACAACAACAATTCGTCACAATATTAGTGAATCTGAAAAGGCCTCATATGTTGCACACATCAATAGCTTTCTCAGAGAGGACAAGTTTTTGAAGGATTATCTTCCTATAGATCCATCTGGCAATCAGCTGTTTGATCTGGCAAAAGATGGTGTTCTTATGTGGTAAGTGTTTGTCTGGTTTTGACTTGACACGGAATTGAAGAAAGTAAAGAAACTTTTGAATTTTATTGTCTTGAATTACATAAACATATGTAGAATGAACCAAAATGCCCTTTAATCTTGTGGTCTTAAATATGTTATGTGGAAATTAAGAATTGAAAAGTTGTAAAAAAAAGAAAGATGCATTTTTCTTTTAAATAGAATAAAAAGAAAAGTAAGAAAAACAAATTGAGAGCAGGGAGTAATAAGGATATATATGATGATAATATCTTGGAGATTCTTGTTTCACTTAATCATTTGATCACTTGCATGTTTATTGATTCATTAACTAAACCATGTACTGCAGTAAGCTTATCAATGTTGCCGTCCCTGGTACTATAGATGAGCGTGCTATAAATACCAAACAGGTTCTTAATCCGTGGGAGAGGAATGAGAACCACACTCTTTGCCTCAATTCTGCAAAGGCAATCGGTTGCACAGTGGTCAACATTGGCACACAGGATTTGGTCGAAGCAAGAGTATGTAAAATCCATGCTAGTTATTACAGTAGCTTTCCCGCATACGAACTATACCTAATTATCACTATTATAGCTGCTGAAGTTTCTTATGTTTTTTATTCTCTTAGCCTCATCTGGTTGTAGGGCTGATTTCTCAAATTATCAAGGTACTTTTGTAGTACTATACCTGTTCCATGTGTTCGTCATGCAGCTGGAGTTGTTAATCATATTATCTCTGATGTTCTTGTTTTGGAAAATCAGATACAACTATTAGCTGATCTCAATTTGAAGAAAACTCCACAACTTGTGGATCTGGTGGAGGACAGTAAGGTGTGGTGATAGTTGATTGGTTTTAATGCAGAGTAATACTTTTAGAAGCTCTTATGCACCTTGAAATTCATGATGGATAAAATAATGTAGTAAAATTTGCAGGATGTGGAGGAGCTCTTAGGTTTAGCTCCAGAAAAGGTTTTACTGAAATGGATGAACTTCCATCTAAAGAAGGCAGGCTATAAGAAGCAGGTCAATAATTTTTCATCTGATTTAAAGGTAAGAAAGTTCCACAAGTACAATATCGAATTACCATTTTATAAACTGGTAGCATTATATTTCAAAGTACCTTTACCGTTTTCTAGAGATGAAGTTTACATTTGCACAGTGGGATGTGTCTCTGTGTATTTTGCTAAAAAATAACCCCCGAGTTCAGTCATCTGGTTGACTCACTCAATATGCATCATTACAGTCTCCTTCTCATATTTGTGCCAACCGGCTCTGCACAATTGGTATGTGCTTCTTTCAGATATATGGAACAAGACAATTCAACTAGAGTTAGCTTCTTCACTTAGCATTTTCTGCCTCTTTTGTACACTGGCTAGTCCCTAATTTAACCATCAATTTATAGCTGTTAAATCTGCAACGCATTCCAACTAAGTTATTAAGACTTTAGAGCTGCTTATACAACACAAGATTTTGCTAAAATTTGCAAAGGCAGCATGTAGCCATCAAATAATGCCATTATATTCTGTCTTTGTTAAACAGTTAGCTTTTGTATCTTGTTAAGGATTGTCAGCTTAAATTTTTCATAACGCATGAAACTCAGAACTGGCTTGTCTACTTTCTGACTGAGGTCTACAAAACTACTGATTTCCTTTCTTAATTCATACTGCTTTTACGACCTATTATATTCTTTCTTTTTCTCAATTATGTATATCCATTTTTCCTCTTAATTTGGACTTCAATGAAGCTCCAGTGAAGTATGTTCTGGCCCTCTCTATCTGTCTGTCATACCCTCTTGATTCTAGCCTGAGAGGAACTAGACATATGAAGCTGTTACCCACTGGAAAATCAATTAGTCTGCACTGTACTTCGTCTCTGAAAGTAGAATTCTCAAACTCTATTCCTGATGTTTGTTCTCTCTTCGCTGCAGGATGGAGAGGCCTATGCTCATTTGCTCAATGCTCTTGCACCTGAACATGGTACAACGAACACACTAGATACTAAAGATCCAACTGAAAGAGCAAATTTGATTATTGAGCAAGCAGAGAAACTCAATTGCAAAAGATATGTTACCCCACAGGATATTGTTGAGGGTTCCCCAAACTTAAATCTTGCATTTGTTGCACAAATATTCCAACAGAGGTCAGATTAAAAAGTTCTTTCCATAGACCAATTATCCGAAACTTGAAATTTCTCTCGTTAAGTAGATAATGTGGCGATGCATCTACTTTCTTTTTTTTAGTTCCTTAAGTTGTTATCCAGTTTCATAGCAAATATTATAGACCAAATATCTCAGGCTGAAAGGTGAGATGAATTAAGCCAACTCTCAATCTCATAGTTTTTGTTAAGATTAGCATTCTTCAGTAATGTCCAGTTCAGTCTGAGACGTGGAATATGAGGGTTGCTGTACTGCTCACCTTATCAGGCGAACTATAAGTACTTTAACATTGCAATGATAAATTTTTCTGTCATTATGTCAGATTTTATGGAGCCTAGGGTTCGGTAGAATTTAAAAATTCTTACTTTCGTAATATCCTTTCATTTACTTTTTTCAATAGCATGTATGTTTATGCACCTGTGTTAAGTTCATAATGAATATTACCAAGACATCGAAGA
Organism: Withania somnifera; assembly: GCA_039654485.1. Lineage (NCBI taxonomy): Eukaryota > Viridiplantae > Streptophyta > Magnoliopsida > Solanales > Solanaceae > Withania > Withania somnifera. The sequence goes on along the minus strand of JBDJHY010000102.1, from coordinate 13,171,984 downwards.
CTGAATATGTGATTAAAAGGTAGTGTGAAGACTGTTGTTTAAGTTGTGACTTGTTGTATCACTTTAGTTTTTGATGAGATACTGTGACAAGGACACGAATAACACACATATAGGCGGCCTCCATTCGGCAGTCAATGTTTTCCACTTCTAACTCATTTGATATCATTTGGTAAGAAAAATAAAAACTTGTTAGAATACCAAGAATGTGCAACAACGAAAGCACACAGATTAACTAAATGATTCTATGTCTACTCAGGTAGTGATTTTGATGAAAATCAAGATAATTTATAAAGAAGTTGATGTTTATGAGTAGTGGAGTTCATGATCGTGTACTTCTCCCACTATTGAAGTATTATTTTTGGTCATGGTATAGGAATGGATTGTCAATGGACACTAAGAAAATATCTTTTGCTGAGATGATGGAGGATGATGCTCAAACATCTCGAGAAGAAAGATGCTTCCGGTTGTGGATTAACAGCCTTGGAACTGATACCTACATAAATAATCTATTCGACAATGTTCGAGCTGGGTGAGTACATTGCTTCTTTATTGGACATTATTTAGACTTTATAAATGTGATTTGATGGTAATCCTTTCAACATACAGGTGGGTGCTCCTTGAGGTACTCGACAAAATTGCACCAGGATCAGTCAACT
>JBDJHY010000102.1:13143314-13154779 GCA_039654485.1 Withania somnifera | reverse complement strand
TAAGGGTTCAAAATTCACATATTAATTTTGACGATAACGAAAAATTATTTTTTTATCAAGACCAATTAAAATTCTAACAGGTCTAAGGGTTCAAAATTCACATATTAATTTTGACGATAACGAAAAATTATTTTTTTATCAAGACCAATTAAAATTCTAACAGGTCTAAGGGTTCAAAATTCACATATTAATTTTGACGATAACGAAAAATTATTTTTTTATCAAGACCAATTAAAATTCTAAACTGTATCAACCTAGTTTTATCTTCAACAAACTTCATTTTGTTCAAGTAGTACTTAAAATCACCAAGGCAACTATTATATGTAGCAATGATCAAAGGGAGTTGTTCAAGAGTAGATCTATACGGAAAGAGTTAGTACAATTCAAGGCTAGGACAAGCTGTCAAGAAATCAGAATCAAAACTAAAGAAGTACTAGTCATGGGATACAGAAAAAGAATGAGAAAGAGAAAGAAAGAGGGGAGAGAGACAGCTAGAGAGAAATAGAAAGAAAAAAAAAACAGAGAGAAAGAGAGAATGAAGTTTTAAGAAAATTAGCCAAGAAAGAAAAAACGGGAGAGGCAGAGAGAGGGGGGGCGGGGGAGAGAGACACAGGGATGCGTGGGAGGCGAGAGAGAAGAGAGACGAGTGAAATTGAAAAAGAGATGCTATAAAAAGTGACGTGTAATTAGAAAATATAATTTTTTTAAAGTGTAGCAATGCATAGTATACACATAGATATGTTTCTATGTCATCCTTAAGAAAACTTCAGTAAGAGATTTATTTTACAAAATTAATTTTTTCTTATTATTGATGTTTTAAAATTTTAAATTTGACTATTAAGTACTATTTTATGAAGTTATTTAATATTAAATGTAATATGAAAATGAAGTAATAAAACTTTTATAATTTGTAAAAATAAATAAATAAATCGAAACATCTAATTTTAATATAAAAGTTAAATAAAATAAATGGAGGGAGTAAGTGACAAAGTGAACTTTAGACATTCAACTTTTAAAAATAACTTTTGCTACTCCATCCGGACCATTTTAATAATCATATTTGTTAAAAATAGATGATTCATAATACTTGTTATATTACAAATTCAAAACATAATTAGTTCTTCATTTTCAATTTTATTCATAGTCATAAATATGGAGAGACTAGTTTGGTGCAAAAGAAAAAAATATCAAGGTTAATTTAATCAAAATTATCCTATAGTGAGACGTTTTTTTTCTCAAAGGGCATGTAAATAAAAAATGCAAACAAAAAAAAGTGGGTTCGGAAGGCAACGTATAAGCATTATTTTTTCCGTAAAAACTGTCAAAACCCTTAATAACTTAGCTTTGTGAACACAGAAGCTTTAATGAACAGGTTATACCCCACTTAATAAGAGAGTCTTTCCTTTTTACTATAAATTTGGCTCAACAAATGACAATTTGCACCATTTTGATAATAAAGAGGAAAGAATAAAGAAGACCTAAAACACAGCAACATTTCAGATTACATTTACAATTATGTCACCTACAACTTAATAAACAAGCATACTCTTTGTCTCCGAGCCACGGTCTTTGCTCATTGTTCTGTGAACAAAAGGGTTGATCTCCTAGCAAGGGCAGCACGGCCCTGACACGGATGCATTATACATATGCTAGAATTACTAGGTTTCCTTGTAAAAAACTTACCTTTTTTCGTCTGGATTTACAGAGTTTAACCGTCTTGATCTCTGGTCGAGCTCTGCCCTAACAGCCGGCTCCTGCTTTTTCCTCTGTTTTGATATAGTAGTTGTTGTCATAAAGCCAACTTTATCAAAAGCAGCCTGAACAAATGGTAAAGCAATGATTCAATGCAGAATTTTATTGTCCACATAAGATTACACAAGGTGTAGATTGACAATGTCAATGCCACGAATGTAGTAGTCGTATACAAGACAAAATGCCTATGAAAATTTCAAGAATGTTATGTGAACATTTGGGCAAATGAATTAGATGGATTGTGAGCATAAGACTAAAATAGCGTCTAGTGAGAGTATGTTACCGTTAACAAATCATCAGGATCAAAAAGGTGATGAGCGCTTCTCTGTATGATACTAATTACATCCCCAACATGATGTGTTACCAACAACTCCTCTTCATTCATCTACAGCCATTTACCAATTGCAGAACTTGCTTAAAATTTGAATTTCACTTCTACTGAGCTGGGAGACATTTCGAAGAAACACATACATGACAAGGAAATGTGAAGAATATTTACCTTGAAAACTGCCAATGCTACATGAAATAGAACCTTAGCACCTTCATAGAAGAGGACATCCCATACCCGCAAGGTTGTCTAAAATGAATTAGTAGCCACAAATTTAGAGGGTGTTTGGCTAAGCTTATAAGCTGATCAAATTGATTTATAAGCTCTTTTTAGCTTATTTACACGTTTGGTAAACACTCAAAGTACTTATAAGTTAAAAACCATAAATTGGATACCCTAACTTACGGCTTTTCAGCAGTGGAAGAGCCAAAAATTTGACGAAGGATGTGCAATTTTTTTTTCAGTTTTGTTAAGTGTGTTAAATTAAATATATACTCATAATAATTAATATTTAACATCTATGCTCCACATAATGTTCCAACGAAAGGTGTGCACCTGAGCACCCCATGCCGAAGGTGGCTCTGCCACTGTTTCAGCTTATAAGTACTTTGTGTTTAACCAAACTATTTTATCCTTAACATCTTTTTATATTATCAAAATATCTTCCCCAAAATAAAACATCTAACTTAATATTCATTCTCTATTCATCGTTTCTCCTTTTCTTTATAAAGATACTATTAAATTAGTATTTTTTTTGTAAAAAAAATTTAAGTATATTTTGGTCATTTTAAATAAAAAGTAGTTTATCAACTTGTTTTACCAAACAAGTCAACTATTTATTATCGATTTCCGCATGGTAATTACATATTTATAAAATCAGCTTCAGCACTAACTTATCAGCTATTTACATTCAGCTAATTTAAACGGGCTTTTACTAATCAGTAACCATTTTTTAGCAGGTGTTTCTGCATGGGTTTGGATGATTCATTTTATGGCAATTCAGAGTTTCAGACATATAAAGAGAGAATTTTTCACCTCAGAAGGCAAACTTTTGGAGAAAAGGCAGAGAAACCACTCAGTGCAAACAAGAGAAACATCAAATTCTAGAGAATCCAAATGAGCGGCTAACCTGCAGTTTCCTCATCAATTTCCGCAACCAGTCCTTTCATGTGAATCAAAAAGATCAGTGGAAAAGAATAATCACAAAAGGCAACAGAGCAAGTACCTCGGACATTTTTTGGTTAATAGGTCCTTGAACACTCTTTGCTCAACATGGCATCCGGATAAGTTATTATTATAACAATCACTAACCAAGACATCCTCCAAAAGGACAGCAAGCATCCAGAAAGCATCTTCTTCAGCTCTCATCACAAGCAACAATAATGCTGCAACATAGTTCAATCCCTGCAAAACAATCAACTCATTTGACTAAATTTGAAGGAGAAATATGTATTTCCAAGTGATGTATGAACCACTATTGAAGAAAAAAAAAACTTCTTGCCGCGCTTTCCTACCTCTTTTTCTCTAAGGGGGAAGCTTGAAGGCCTTTTTATGTCTAACATCTTTTGACATGTAAGAAAAAGTTCAATTAATTTGGTCGAAAGCCTGGCGCCAGGTTAGTTCTTTTAATTTTTGTTCCTCAGGAAGCTAAATAGGTTGTCTTCACATTTAAACAGCACCGTCATATCAACATGGCAAAAAGCATTTGCTCTTTGATTTTTAAACTGTCTAGGATAGGTGCGAACTTGCAGGAGGCAAGAGTTGGATTGACTAGTTTAGAGCTAAGCAACTGCACTATATTGATAAAGCAGCTTAAGTTTCATCCTTATCCGAATTTCCCATCCTCAATTTTCACTTCCGCATTAGCCTTAGTTAAATATGCTTCTTACTCCTATTCAACTCTAGACAGCTTTCAATTGCAAGGTAAAATGAGAGCACCAATTGGTATCCCCTAAGAGGTGCATAATCTAGCTAAATAACGGATAAGTTGAAGTGATAAAGGACAGCTAAATCGCTGAACTATAAAGCATGGCAGCATGGAGTTCTATATATGAAAGAAAAAAGATTATAAATAAATCTATCTTTGTGAAAGACAAAAAGGATATACCTGGCAATAGCCAACATCAGAATCTCGGAAAGAATAGGCGACGAGAACTCTCCTGAGTGCAGCATGACCCTCAGGAGTGTCCAACCAGGGATGACCAGGAAAGGTTCGTGGAAGGTCCTGCAAGTAAAAAGCATATACAGATAACAAATTTTGGTAATACCAAATTCCTAAAAAAATATATCTCAGAATTTTACATTATACTGCAACCTTGACAAAAATATAATCTTGTCTTACATCATACTATAAACATTCCTCACATAACTAAAGAGTTTACTTTGGATTTATTTCACATAAAGCTAAAAATCCAGGTGAAGGCCCTCTCTTATCTACAAACTGGTGCTCGACCATGCAACACCAGAGAATCTCACTCTTTAAATACAACGGGCGTGATATAGTTCCCATTGTGTGTGCACTTTAATTTCATCAATCTGCATTCAATCCCTACCTAATAGGAAATGTCTTTTCAAGTTTGAACCTGGTATATTAGCCCTACAGAGAAATAGCAATTAGACATGCTCTTCAACTTATAAAAGGAACATTTTCCTATCAATCTTCGAAACTATAGAAAAGGAAATCACTCAACCCTTGAAATCTGTAATACAAGTCACCCCCTAAAATCGTTATCAACATATCAAGTATTTGCACAAGTCATAAAACCTTGGCATTAATGAAATATTTGGAGGAGAAAAAGGTTGCAGACGTATAACGTCCAATAATAGTATCCACCAAAAAAAAAAATGCATCCTAATTATTCTTAATTATATTCACAACCTAGAATTCACTCTATAACTAGATGAAAATGTTTGCATTTAGAGCAAGTATTAACTCGAAATCTGCCCTCAAATGCATCCAACAAGTTATCAACACATCAAGTCTCGACATATAGCAACAATCAACTAAAACAACAACACCCTTCATCACTCAAAAAGTAATATCAAATAGCATACAACATATTCAGAGAGATGAAACAAATCTATTAAGGGGGAATTTGGTGTGTGGGATAAACCTGGGACAAAATTTAAGTTGTGATTGATTGATGGTATAAATTTATACTGTCAACCAAACACAATATAAATTATATCCCATGCTTAATCCTAGATATCCAGTCCTATCCCATCAAACTTGGGATTATGTTATCTCGCCTACTAGGTGGGGAGGTGGGATAAATTAGTCCAGTATTATAATCCAGGGATAATTTAGTCTGGGAACCAAATGACCCCTTAATACCAACAAGGAATGAAGGTAATGTTTTGATCAAGAAACTCACATGATCAATCTGTTTAGTTGCAGGCGTAACCTTATCCTCAACAGCCATAATCATATCTTGGTAATAACTTTCAGGAACAGTTGATTTCTTCTTAGCTGCACCTGATAGTGAAAACCACACCTTAGGCCTCAACACAGGTGGTATTCCTTTCCTAATAAGCTTCTTGAGAGTAATTGCATTCACCAAACTAGACAGTTTAAGGGATGTCTTAAGGGTTGATGATGTAACTTGTGGCTGTAAATACCAGTTAGCACCTTTGCTAGCTTCTAATGCGCACCACACCCTACCTTGTTCCCTAACCTTCTCCCTAACCTCATTCAATACATTAACATCATCAACATTGCCTTCTACAGTGAACGCATATAGATCTTGAAATTTTACAGTTATATTTGCCCTTCTAGCATGAATACTTGGCCTCAAAATCTGAACTTGAGATTGGTATTCAAAGGCCAAATCTTTTCTACTTTGTGTTCCATACATTGTTTTTTGAAGATTAATCAAAAGGGCATGGGAAAATAGATGAAACAACCCAAATGGTCAACTTTTCAGACAAAATGAGAAAATCCAGGGCCTTAATAGGAGCTTTTAGAATTGAAACACAAATAGAAAAAATCTTGAACTCACATGTATAATAACTTAGCCTTAAAGATCAGATCTTTTTTAAGTTCTTCAGCCACAAAAAAGATGAGAAGAATGAAAAGGGAAACAAGAGAAGCTACAAAGGGAAGGCAAAATCCTGATCAGCAGAAAAAGAGGGAGAGAAAAAGAAGATAAAGACAAATAATGAACGTTGGATAATGTAAAGGGAGGATTCAAACGCAAGGAAAAGACAACATTTTGTGGATATCTGGGTGAATCAAAGATTTTTTCAAATGAAACTATTTGGCCTCGAAGTAGACACGAGGACAAGAAAATATTATTTATATTTTTTATTTTTGACTTGTTATGAAATTTAAAGAAATACATAGAAACTTTTAAATTGCATAATATTTAATTAAAATATTCTTGTATGTTATAATTCAATTAAATAGTTATCCAGAAAAGAAAGGAAAAAGTAATTTTTTTTAAATAGACTAAAAAGAAGGTAAAGAGAGTGTATATTTAATATTGTCTTTCATTAGATTTTTAGAAATAGTTATGTAAAATTATTTTTAAAATTTAAGGTTAATTAATTAATTATATTTTTTATTTTATCTTTAATAATAATAGTAATCTTTTAAGATAATGATTTAATAAAAAAAATTATATCATAAAATATAAAGAATCTAAAAAAGCTAATTAATAGTAAAAAGAGAAACTTGATTTATTGTGACGTTATATTAAGGTTTGTGGGGTGCCATGATGTTTATAATGATTAAGTTATGGAAGACAAGTTTTGTTGTTTAGTTGGAGCCACTTAAGCAAAGGCAACATATTAAAAATTCACTACTACCAATTTTTGCTTCATTTTCGGTGCGTCCAAAAATTAATTAAAGTATGAACCCTATAAAACAAAAAACATTTCCATTCATATTCCACCCAAAAAAATAAATTTAAAAATGATGTGAGATGACTCCGTATTTACTGATTTAATAAATGTGACTACCTCCTAGATTCGGAAATTAAATAAAATTAAAAATTAATTTGAAGATAAAATAAAAATTAATATATGATTATGAAAATTCTAAATTCAACCGTTTTTCAAATTGAGAATATAAGTTATAATATATTTTTCAATTATTTTTTACTTTAAAATTGTATCTAAATACTACTTTTCTAAATAGTTTTTTAAGAAAGTAAAATCAAGCATCATTTTCATATTCAACGCTAAATTCATTAAATTTCATAAGAAAAAAAGATTTTTAAAAACATATAAATTTAATAGGTAAACGAATACCAAATAAACTTAATTTATTTGATTATTGCAGCCATAATTCATTGATTACAAAAGGAAGGGGGGGGAGGGGAGGAATAACAGCCTATAACATACTAACCTAGTTATAAGAACTTCTTTTAAGGAATTTTCTTAGTTAGATACATCAACTTAGCCAATAAAATCAATTTATTTGACTTTGGCAATAACTGCTGCGTTCCCCCATTTAATTTTTTTCAACTACAACCGTTCAAATGTCTTTAAAGTTTGTATTGTTGCTCTAATTGACCAAAATCAATTCAGAAGTGCCCTATAATTGCAATTTATCATCTTTCTATTTTAGGTAAATTGGAAAAACTAAACAAAAAAATTTAATATCCTTTATGTTCTATGACATTAGTATATGAATAGTAGAAATTTAAAAATTTCGATGAATTTTGGAGTTCAATCTTCGATTCAATTGATTCTCGAACATGTGTGGATTGTCCACACTCTACTAGTTAAGGCTTACTTATTAAAATGAAATTCAAGTAAAGAAAATCAACGTAGGTTATGGGTTCGATGAAATGTCTATGGAAAAATTTCTTGTGATTCAGCAGTCAGTCCATCCGATACTCGTTCAGTGCACTGTTATATGAAATGTAACAGCATTGCATGCAATCTTGAGCCTGACATGACTTGTATGTTACCTTGCTCCATCTTTAGAAAATTATAGCTTTATACAGATCACTAATTGTTATTTGAATTGTTTCTAATATCACTTCAAATTCAGTTGATTCTATTCAGTTGGAAATATTAGCCTACTTTCCCTTGCGTGAATTCTATGAAGATTAGAGTTAACTACCATACGCTCACATGTGTTAATTATTTAGCGAGAGATAGACTGACATTTTCTAGTGCATTGTCAAAGAGAAAAGTGCCACTGGGGAACTCAATCCATGGTCACAATGAAGGAAACCTGCAGCTTCAACCAATCAACCAAATTCATTTATGTTTATTAGGTGCATGGTATCTTCTCAAGGTATATACACATACATTATATACATAATTTTATTTTTTGAAGTTAATGGCTCCCTAGCTTATACATGGTCTGCTTCTATTTATTAGTCATACTTAGCTCACGATGGACTGCTTCCATTTTCTTGGACACAGATACACCTTACCGCTCCAAGTACGACTAGTTTGGATCAGACTCCCACTCAATCACTCATTTGCTTAAACTTGTTTGTCTAATTGTAATTTGATAGGGAATTTTAAGAAGGCTGGAGATTTTTTAATTATGGTACTAAACAAAAAATATGTACATCCAAATGTACCAAAATATTCATTAATTTTGTGGCCTAAAATGTCATGTTGAAAGTAAAACAAATAAATTAAAATAGATGAAATATTTCGTAAGTACAATTCAATATTTAGGATTACCGCTAAATTTTTTATATTCAGTATTCTTAAAGACTCGTGAGTAGCGTGTTTATGAATTTCTATTTCAATACTCAGATTCAACTTAAAATGAGTAAGTACTACTAAATACACTGGACTTTCTAGTTAAGTTAGATAGTTCGATCAAGTTATGTTTTATAATCAATTAGATACATGAGTTCATTCAACAATCTAAGTCACGTGATTGTGTTTACCAAAAACTTCACGTATTTGCTTGCCTCCCTCAAAATTAGTAGTAGAGTCATCCTCAGCGAAGAGTAGTCCAGTGCACACCCTTCGTCGCAACATTATGTGGAGTATAGTGGTTAAATGTTAGTTATTATGAATATATATTTAATTTTGAACATCTTTAACATATTTTTTTTTTAAATCTATATATTCTTAATAAAATTTCTGGCTCGGCTACTATAATCACAATCCGTATAATAATAGTTTTGTTCGCTTCCAAAAATATTCATAATCTTTAATTATTGACCTTGAAAAAATGAAATTGTATGTCGTCTTCTTTTATAAACGTGACAATTAATATATAACCCGTTCCCTGTCCTCTTTATGTTTTATGAAAATCTGTAATTCACAGTTGCAAGGATCTTTTCTGAAAGTTGCAAAGCCTATACGTCATTTAATGTGTCAATTAAGTATTACTGAAGTAGTACAATTTAATAATACATGGATCGATCTATGCTAATTTACAAATCATAACTTTATTATCTCTTTTACTGAATCAGTAGGTAAAGAGTTTACTGACTTTAAAGTCTAAACTTTTATATTTTTTTTTATAGAAAAATATCGACTTTTAACATTAAGAGACCGGAAGTTCTATAGAAATGTTTACAAGACAACCACTCACATGACAAAAGTTGTCTACAACATATCATCATCCTATCAAGTTCAATCAAGAGATAGAGAGGATCTCACGAAAAATACTAAATTTCAATAGTTCAAGAGAATACTTCTGACATATTTCTTACACTGAACAAAAAAAAAAAGGTTAAACAGAAAGATTTACAATTTTTTATTGGTGATTAAATATAGGGGAAATTGCAATTTTAGTTCTTTAGTTATTGATAAAATCTAATTTTTTCCCTTTAATATGTCACTAACATATTTACTTCGAATTAGACATATGTTTCTGGTCCACTTTCAATAAATTGAAATTATACACTTTTGATCCTTGTAATCCTTCGTAAGTTTGTCAACTAATAACTGTCAAATTACTTTTGTTAAGTAAAAGGGACCATAACAGAAAATTGTCGATATTTCAATAACCAGAAGTGCAATTTCCCCCCTGAATATAATACATAATTGATATTTCTTATTACTAGCTTTTAAAAAAACTAGTCGTCTGAGACACTGTTACTATAGCATTTGGATATTTGACCTCCACATTAGTTCTTAAAGGGATTCTGTATCCAAATAAATAAATTGCAAACGCAGTTCCTGGAAACAGACGGTCCCACTTTTTTTCTGTCTTGCATTCATGCAAAATTTATACTTTTGTTAGTGCGTTAGATTTCAAGTAGCATTAGACGTTGATTATGTAGTAGTGGTAACTTATGACTTATTGGATCACAAGTTTTTCAAACTCAGGTATTTATTTTTTTAGTTAAAGACACTTTGTTGGTGAGTAATTTATAAATATACATGTAAGCATTCTATTCTATTCATAAGTTTGTCCTGACTTAGACTTCAAAATTATGAAAACTCTTGAATTAAAAATTAATAATAATATCTACACTTAGATCTCACGCGTTAATAGCAAAGGCAAGCTTGACCAACACATCTCTTCTGACACCACAGTGCTAGTCCGCTGGCCACAACATTGCACAAAAGTCGGAACCAGTGTGCGATTCCATATTAATAGATGATAAAAACAGCTACATAACAGATGCAATGATGCTTTTAATGACGTGAAACCTTCGAAGAAAAATTCGTGTTGAATTAGTTTAAAACCGACAATACCACATGAGCAAAAGTTATTTAAATTGTTTTAGTCGAAAACCTACGTTTATATAACAATGTGTCTGCCAATGTGGTTCACAATATGATCACAACAACAACAGTTACATCAGAGTAAGCCTGTCCACCGGTCTGGATTGGCCGGAAATTCGGCCTAATTTTCGCCAGATCGGATCAGTCCGATATTTTTTAAAAAAAAATTATATTTTTTTAATATATTTATATATATCTCGTATATATAGTATATATATATATATATATCTTGTATATATAGTATATATATGATGTATATATAGAATATTTAGTATATACCGTTAGTATATAGTATATATCTTTAATATATATCGTTAGTTAGTTTATAAATATATCGTTAGAATATAATATATATATCCAAGTTAAGGGGAAAAAGTAATTGTAGATCGGTAAAACTTTAAACGGCCATAACTTTGCACTCGGATGTCTGTTTTAGACAATTTTTTTATTTCACGTATTTTTTTGAGATCCATCCATCCCAAATAGCTAGAGGCGGTTTGACCCACCCAATTTTTCAAAAAAATACTTCTAGCCCCTTCAAATAGCACTTTTTCTGTTCCGATGCCCGAGTTATAATTCGTTTCATGATAATTCGATCTAATATATCTTCAATATATAGTATATATATATAGTATATTGTAGTATGTATGTGTTGATATCGTTAGTATATAGTATATATCGTTAGTATTATTGTTCATATGTCTTTAATATATAGTATATAACTATA